>JAVJIF010017323.1:0-93857 GCA_038442645.1 Agave tequilana
CCTACCTTAGTGATAGCAAGCATATAGGGGCCAATGCACAAAGCCCTTGAGCCATTAGAAGCATGCTATCTAAAGAATATTTTTTGCTTGTTTCTAATCTTGATTCCGCCTTTGCAGTGTGGAACAAGTTGACAACCATCACCACCTCGGAGTTTCAAATGCCGATCCAACAAGAGGAGGAATCTAGTGGAGAATCCAATCCGAGCCACAACAATGCTATATGATCCAAGGGAATGACTCCCTTGAGGTACACTCGGAAACTCACTTAGATGATGTGATGATACTAGTTCTTCTAATGATTATGTTGATGCCCATGCTTTAAATGAAGAACTTTCTATTGTGTGTGAAAAATTGATTGAAAAATAAAGTTTGAAAAAGAAAAAGTCTAGGCCTTAACAATGAAAATAAAAATTGGCTTTCTAAACTTAACATGGTTTTGCAAGAAAAGGAGGAGATTTCTAATGAGAGGGATTCATTAAAATCTCAACTAAATCTTGCATAAAAGAAAATAAATTTTTGAAAAATAAAAATGATTGTGAAACAATTTTGAAGAAAATGAAACGTGTCTTCAAAAATTGATTTTGTTTTTAAAAGAGAATGTTGCTTTGAAAAATAAAATAATTTCTATTTCAAATGATTTAAATGTTGTTTTAAAGAAAAATGAGTTTTTGCAAAATAAGATGATTCTCATGTTTGCCATGCTAGGGTAGTTTCACCTAGATCACCCTTTACATGCTCTACTTCTTCTACAATTCAAAATGATATAAATTAATTAAGAAGAAAATGGATTGTTTGGGCTCCACCTTGGCCAATGTGTTGTGGGCCATACACCTTTGGAATCTTGTTTCGAAAGAAACAAGTTTCATCTTTGCATGTACACCCTCCACGGCATACACATGCTACTCACGGTCACCATCATCACACCATGCATGCTCATGTGTACACTGTACACATTGTGCACATAAGGGCCACCTTGCTAAATTTTGTTATGATAGAATACATGTTTCAAATTTAGCAAATAAATTTGTTGGGTTAGGAATGATACTAACCCCCATGGACCCAAAAAGTTGTGGGTACCAAAGACCACCTCTATTGTTTATGATGTAGGTGTGGGCTCTCGCATGACGTGAGAGTAGCGGTACCTTGAAGTGGATGCGTTCCGAGCTTAATGAAAATCAATTGGATGCATCACTTTCAAGGGAAGTTTGGTGGAGAGGACCACCATGTTTGGAGACATGGAGAAGTTGCCTCATAGGTTTTGGTAACGGTCTCTTACTCCCATTTATTTATGCATGCTTTTCATGTTCATTATTTGTAGTATGTTTTGTTGTTTATATGATCATTATGAAAATGTCATGATTATTAGACTCTTGACATGCATGTATAGCATTTTGAGACACCCATGTTTAAATGGACTATTATTCTGTGTTCTCACCATTTGTTAGCTATCATGTTTATCATAGGTTTAATAACATGTGGATTTTCTTAATAATCATGTTATATTTATCATGATGATTTATATCTTGTTTTGATGCTTCATGATTTGAATATATGTTTAAATGTTAGTTTTCATTAAGACTAGGTATATACTTGTGCATATAGTGGGCCACAAATAAATCTATATATGTTTGTGCTTGATTGCTTATTTGAACCCATTAGATGTGCTAGTATAGTCTAGTTCGATGATCCAGCATTTTAAACTTGTATTCCCATTTTTGGATTTGTTTCATGTTTTTGTGTTTATGTTTAACTTCATGTATATGTCTATTTTATTCAAACTATTGTTTATACATATACATCCTTTTGAGCCACGTGCCTTCATGCATATATCTTTGTGGACTCGTTGTGTTTGGATATGTATGTATACTTTAGTTTGTATAGGACATACATATACCTTGAAGATTAAATAGTTTTGATGATTTTCATGTTTTCATGTTTCAAGGAATAGTGAGCTTAATTGAATATCTTTATGATTATGATCTTCACATCTTATTTGTACACTCACATTTATTGTTTACTCATGTGTTTGTTTTCATGAGTCATATTTATGCTTAATTGGCTTAGGGTGTTGATTATCATGTGGATTTCATGTTTCATGAAAAAATAATTTTGTTTTATTCCTTACTTGAAGGATTTCGTACTAGTTTACAAATTTTCATATAACTAGTTACGGTATTCTTCGTTGTGGTAGAGTGTTTCAAACATACTTCAATTTTCAAATCTATTTTTGATAACCCTACCATCTAAGGGTGGTTGGATGGGAGATCATTCTCATGTATGCTTATATTGAAAATCATTTAAACTTGAACATGATTGGGAGGATAGGTTATATGAGTTATACTTTGATATTATTGTTGTTTCAATTGGTATCATTGGATTCTTTCAATTGGTATCAATTTTGACCTTTCTTTATACTCATATATGTTTGTATGTATGTATGTTTTTTCAATTCAAATAGTATCAATTGCGATTGGTATCTAATTTTCATACATATATATGTTCTATTTTTGCTTATTATATCACTATATCTTTAAGCACAAAATTTTGTTTATGCTAAGCTTGAGTTTCAACTTTGTTTCAATTGATTCAATTTTCAATTGGTATTTTATTTCAAGCCTACACATTATTTTAGTTGGTATTTCATAAAGGGAGAGAAAATTCGATTCATATTTCAAGTGGTATTTGTATTTCCACTCTCTTACTTTATGATAGAAAATAAAAATTTTAAATTGATATCATATGTTTAAAAAGAAAAATACTCTCTTTTGATATCAAAATGTTTATTTGAATGATTTAAATTGAAATCTCAAAATTTTGTTTCGATTTGTATTGCCTATATGCAAGGAGAGCTTAACATCTCTTCTACATATAGATTCATGTTGAGTGTATCTTGTATTGAGGAGCTTGACATCTCTTCTTTATGTGGTACACGTGTGTAGGGGGAGCTTCACATCTCCTCTTATGCATTGCATAGTGTACGTTATGTGAATTAGGGCTTATCATCCCTCCTTCATGTAATGTATCTATGTAGGGAAGCTTCACATCTTCCTCTTCATGAATGTATATCGCATATACCATTTATTTATTGATCTATTTTACTTTCAATTGGTATCAAGATGCTACTTTGACATATTTTCAATGATATCTTAATTGATTATCACCCCTATATTGATTTTTTTGTTTTAGACAAAAAAGGGAGAGAAAAATTTATTGATTTGGTTTTGGTTTTTACCCCTTATTGATGATTGACAAAAGGGGGGAGAAAGATTTTGAGTTTGATTGTGTTTTATATATGCATATTTATGTTTTGCATATATTAAGTTTAATCTAGTTTAATTTTAATTGGTATCTAGAGCATGGTTTGTTTTGAACATTTCATGGGTATCAGAGCCTTTTATTATTTTTGCATTGTCATTCATTGCATATTTATGTTTATTTGTTTTATGCATGAGTTAAGGGGGAGCTTCCTTGAAGCTTGACTTTAATCCATGCATATATAACTCCATGAGTTTGTCATCATCAAAAGGGGGAGATTGTTGGCCCGGAGGCCTTCCTCTCTAGTTTTGATAATGATTAACTCATGTAGTTATGTTTACTAATAATCTTGTGATTTTAGTTTCAGATCATGTAACAAGATATAGTTGGTGATTGCTTCAAAAAGAAGAGTTTGAAGCTTTCACATGGTGATTTCAGGGCCCAAGCATCAAGATCATTCATAGCCATGCTCGTTGGATCACGGTTTGGATCGAGTCTACTTGAAGATGGAAGATCGTCAAGAAGACTTAGGTATCCATAGTTTAGCTTAGTGTGTTTTAGATCCATTTGTAAAGCTTAGTATAGTTGATATGCTCAAGTGCACAACACACACGTTTTATGTTTGGATATTGGTTTTTCGGTTTTGGTTTAACCAGTATTTTTTTTCATGAATAGTTGATCAAAACAAGTTTAAATGGTTTATATGTATAGTAGATGTATTCTTTCTATACATGCATGCTTAAACTTCTTAGACAAACTTATTTGACTATGCCTATTCATGAGTTTTAGGAAAAATCAGATTTCCTATTGAAAAATCAAAGTTTGATAAAATACAAGTTTTGATTTTGATAAAAATGATAAGATACAAAATAGTTCAAATTGCTTGATATTTAAGTTGAAACTTTTATCACATGTTTATATATCAATGCAAAATGTTAAAACTATTTTTGGGGATTTTTACAAGTTTTTATAAGATTTTTAGAAATAATTTTAACCCCAGTTTCTGACCCAGTACTGGCTGACAGGCCAGGTCGGTCGACCGCTCGGTCGACCGCACCAAGGGCCGGTCGACCGTGCGGTCGACCGACGTGCACAAAGCTGTGCACGTCTGGCAGCACAGTGGGCGGTCGACCGACCGGTCGACCGGACCAGAGAGCTTTGCTCTCTGTATCTGGGGCGGTCGACCGGGTTGCCCAACGGTCATATTCAGACCGTTGGCGGTCGACCGCCAGCCTGTCAAGCTGACAGATCAGCCTAACGGCTAGTTTTCTATTTGGGCTATAAATACCCCATTTCTTGGGGGTTTTTGATAAGATTTTTAGAGCCAAAATTTTCAGACATTCTCTACTATTTTAAACAAGTTTTCAAAAGAGTTTTATGCCAAAAAAGATTTATCTTATTTGTTTTAGGTTTTGAAAAAATCAAAGAAAAATAGTATTTTGGGAGATTTGTGTTTGCTCTTCATTTCTATTATCATCAAGAGTTTTTTCAAGATTATTTCTTTGAGTTTTGTTTTCCAAACACCTAGTTTTTCCACACTTGAGCTATATCTTCTATCCTATTCAATTAGGATCTTGTTTTTGGAAAAGAGATAGTTTATGGTCTTTGTAACCACTTATTGTAAACCCTCCTTGTTTTTGTGTATCCCTCTTTGGTAGAGTTGATCGGAGTGGTATTGGTTGTATCCCTCTCGATAGAGGTGATTGAGTTTGTTTGTGGCTACGGGCCTTATCCCTCTTTGAGTTCTTCTAATTCTTCCCTTCTCTTTTCATGGTGCCGTTCGACCATGGTACCGGCTACAAGATGGAGACACAACCACTTTGAAGAGAAGAAAATCTAGATGATGGAGAGCTTATCTTAATCCAAGTTTATTTGTAAATTTTGAAATTTCAGAGAAATTTCCATGAATATGTAGTGATGAACGTATATCATTTAAGGGAGTCTTCAATCTATGTTCTCCTATTTTTTTTTCTTGTAAAATTCGGGACAAAACAATCATTTTGAGTAAAATAGCAGATCTTCCTTATAGGTGCAGAAATCTGTTAAACATCATAACCTGTAATGTTGGGCTCAATTCACCAGTGTGTTAGGGCTAAATAGTACCATATTATATACAGTTGGAAAGATAATTAGTATACTTTCCAATGGTTTATATCATATCCTTATTCGATACTTGTACCTTAAGTTATGACTGAAACATTGCATGTTAGTCAAAACTGTCGTGCTGCAGAACTCATTCACAGCTGATGAGTTTCTGAATATTTGGAGCATTTTAGTAGAATAAAACCTATCATGTAATATATTGTTGAAAAGGTAGTGAAGTCTAGTTTCTAATAAATTTTTCTTTATTCTACTTCAATATGTAAAATGAAAGTTATTATAAAAATATCATTAGTTGTCCGGAAAGACTGAGCCACGAAAAGTCATACCATATATAGCTTTTGTCATTAAGATGATAATCGCTCCCTAAAATTTTCAACAGTGCTAGGAGTAGTAGCAAACAAGCATATTAGTACACATATCAATTCCACCCATGATTAGGCATACTTATATATATACATATATACATACACATATGACCCCATACAACACCATGCCATATGAACCAAGAATATGTCGCTAGCACCATCGAGCTTGTGTTACCTCTCCTTAATAATTTAACTTCTTAAGGATGTGGGGGGCATGTATTACTTAAAGTTAATCATAAGATCACCTTATAAATTCTAAACTCTAGTAAGCAGCAAGTTCGTCTAAGAACCATGTACCTAAAGAACTAACTGATACTAAACACAATTAATAAGGAATAGTCTTTCGATGGGATATTGATAGCTTATACAAATCATTAGTTACTTATAGTTTTTAGATAAGTCGGCAATTGATTCTTTTTGATGTAGAATAAAGAGAGGCCCTAGTGTACAAGCTTAAACTAGTTTTGTTTTATGAATAGTTAATGTGTAGATTAGACGGGTTGAAGATGAAAGGGGTTAGGTTAGACGTTTCAAAGCTTGAGGAGGATAGCCAAGTTGATTGAGTTGACGAACCGTTCGTTCCTGATATTGAGACATGCAGGTCATTGATCCTTAGAATTATTAGAAGAAACCTTTCACAGTGCTAATAATATTAAGTTCCTCTAGGGGTAGGAGTGATGCTTGGCACGGTGAAGCATCCCATATAATGGGTCAATTCTTCGAAATTGATTTATATAAATGTTTTTACTATACTCCCATTTTGCTTTTCAATGAGAAGATAAAAGTTCTAAAAACTAAGCTATTTTCTATATTGAATCGACTAGATTAAGAAATCTATTTGGATATTATCAATGAAATAAATCATTCACCTTTTACCGGTTCCAAGTTAGAAAAATGTTAGAATGTATAGATATTATGTTCAGCTTATTTCATATTCTCCCATGTTGATCAGAAGGAGAAGGTTAATTATACAGAAGTTGTTGATCTCTTTTTGAGTTCGACTCCTTAATTTCTAGTGGTGTAAAATATATCCCACATATTGGTTTAAGACTTCTTACTAACATGTAATCCCTTGAATGCAAACTAAGTGCATGTTTTAAAGCAAAAATATGATCTCCGACCTATGTATATTGGTGTAATAGCAGAGAGGAAACTTAAATGAAGTATCTCATGGTAAGAAGTGAATTAGTTGGTGTAGTAATTATCTATTATTTTAATGTTAGATTTAGAATGAATAAATTAGAAGCTTACCATTGTCTGATGAGACAAGTTACGATATAGCAAATTGGCATAATCAATTATTGCAAACAAATTTAAGAAATTATGGGATAAATAAGGTGATAATAAGTAAAATTGTAACTAATCGGGAGCCATGAAATTAAATCTTTTTTGGGATAGTAACCAAAATCAGAAGTTCAGATGTGGATATTGATAACAAACTAACCATAATAAATGTTGTGAAACCAAAACTGGATAATCGATATCTCTTCTAGAGTAATATATATGAACTAAGAACATGAACTACTTTGAACAATGGATGCGTGGATCTATGGAAATAAAGTAAGTAAAGTAGAAAACTCAGCGATGGATTTCACTACTAACTAATCCAAACCTGATCAACCCTAAATCTCTAATTTGTATGATATGGGTGAACGATCATAGGGCAACGAGCTAATTTGAGCTTAAATATGAATGTTAAGTAGTGAACATGGACTGGGTTACAATTATCAATTAATAGACCAATAATCTAACCGGTATATGCCGATTATGATTATTACCTAATTGTTATGGATACAGTTATTTGTACAGTACATATACATATTCAATTATGATATATCATATAACCATATACCGTTGATAACTTGTTCATGATGGTTGTTGACTAATATGCTTGATGACTAGTGAAGTATATACCCTCATTTTCAAGCAATAATTCTTATTGAAATAAATGATACGTGTAAGTGTGAATTTAGTGGATTATTATTAACTTCAAAGCATGCTAAGACCTAGTCACGGATAAGTAGTATAAGCAATTTCATTCACCAAATACCTAATATGTAAATAAGAAATATAACTAGTTAAAAGAACTAATCATATGACTTAGGACGGGCATTGAGAATGTAATTAATTGTTTGATGCGTCGTGAAATGAATGATAAATGTAAGTTGTATGTATGTCTGAATGCGTGCATATAATGGATAGTTACACGAACTTGATCGTGTGCTGCATATCAATCACATGATTGGTGGTTGGAAAAAATATAGTACAACATAACTGACATTGTGTGTTACCTTATTAGTTGATATGTATGTAATGTTGTGTGTGCATGTCGTATTTTTTATGCATATGAAAAAAGGGGCCAGTGGGAGGGGAAAGGCAATGTTGTTGTTTTGTATGTGTGTGTATTATGAAGGAAGGGCCAGCGGGAGCTGATAGGTGTGAAAACGGGAAATGATATTGTGTGTTGTTAGATAAAGGAAGGGGCAAGCGGGAGCTGGTAAGTGTGAAGACGGGGTATGAGATGGGTTGTATATTATGAAGTAAAGATGCACTTATTCAAATGCATAATGTTGTATGCTTGTATTTGATGTAGGACCGTGAAACTCTGTCTTATTATAGGAGATAATAGAATATTATATGATGTGTGTATGTTTATAAGAGTATCCATGTAGCACTTGAAGTGTGATACGGTATACAATATATATATATACACACACATATAAGTATGTTGTGATACATGCAGTATTTGAATTAACTTATTGTAATTGGAGCACCATTGTGAATGGTACATGAAGTACATATATTGAAAAGAATTCAGAAATAAACTAAGGCACTAAAAGAAAATATTCAATATATCAGAAACCCTGTAAAATATAGTTCAGATATTTGAGTTATAGAATCATTAACCGAAGGAGTCAGGCCTTTCGTATAATATAGAGATTGTTTGGGTTGACTATTTACTGTGATATCATTATTTCCTTTTCTTATCCACACTCGTTTTGCTATTTGAAGAAAAGCATGTTTCCCTTTTACCTTGACGTGTATATCATTTTCTTTATCTTCTTTTTACTCACCTCACTGAGCTGTTGAGCTCACCCACTACATATTATTATATTTTTCAGATTATGGCGAGGCGAAGGCCAAATTTAAGATTTCAAGCGCCTTATTAGAAATTCTGTTATATAGAGAAGTTTTGGAGTTGTAATTTATGTGATTATAAAGTTTTTATGTTATATATGTGTACAATCTTATTGATGTTATTATAGCATAAGTTAGATGGCCTTGATTTTGATGAGTTGGATTTATAAATAAATTGGTGTTATGTTTTAAATGTCGAGAGGGGTATTCTCGAACATATGTTCTTTTGTTTCCACATAAATAAGCGATGTCAAGTCGAAATTGTTAATTAGAGAATAAGTAGGTTGTTGTGAGCCGAAATATTATTATAATTATATGAGCGATTGTTGACTTTGACCTACATATTTGGATTGAGAATAAGTAGACTAATATTGGCCAAAATTATTGTGGATTGAAATATAAATTTGAGCATAACATTATTTTCAAAGGAAGTGCTGTCAAATTTTTTAAGTATTTGGAGACGATTATGATAATCTATCAGTTAAAAAGAATGTTATGTTAAATGGGGATCTATGAAATCTGGGACTGTAACAACCCTGATTTTTATTATTAATTTCTAGTTTAACATTTAATTATGAGATAATACTTGATTCTAATTAATCTGGATCTATTATATCTAAGACCGGTAAAATATTAAGTTACATGATTAATGAGAAAATTAAGTGAACAAATCTCTAAATTTTAGAAATAGATTGGAGATTTAATATATAGCTATAAGTATACAAGACTGTGAACATGAATAATACTTGCAATTCCGGGTTGTTAAACCCTGAATTAATATTCTAATCTCAGATTAAATTAGATGGGCCCGTAAATGAAATCAATATTTAGAACTGATAATTTTGGTGATAATAATTTAATGGATGTTACACGAAATGAAAAATAAGTATTGTGGTATTCTAAATTGGTGAATAACTAGTTATATATATGAATACATTTAAAATGATATACATACATGGGAGAGTGTGTATATACACATACACATGTATATAAATTATTTATGTATATGTGGAGAGATAGTAGAGCAATATTTTAAGTGATCATGTATGTAATACACATGTGGTATTAATACCATTATAAGTACCTAGCTAATTACCAAAATAAATAATGTGAGTGGGGAGTGGGTGCATGGAGATGAGAAGAGGATGGTTGAGATTAATTCTTGGAACTTGAGTGCTAGGTGTCAATTGAGGGAAAACAAAACAAAGATATTTAAGGGGAAAAATGGCCAAAATCCCTCATTTTTACCCCCACATTCTCGCTCTACCAACCTTCTTAGTCTCCTCTCTTCTCCCTCTCTCTGTGGCCGCGGGCAAAGCTAAGGCGCTGGCAAGCGGCGGCCGGAGGGGCGGCGATTCTTCTTCTTTTTCTTTTTTCCCATCTTTTCCTTCTCATTTCACTCGCTCTCTCCTTCTCCCTCGTTCTCTCTCTATGACTCTCTCTCTCTTTGGCGCGCAGGCATCAGGGCTACTGCCTACGCTGCTGTTAATGAAGAGGAAGAAGGGTAAAAACCCATTTGGTTTTGGATCCAAATCCGACCCATTAAGCCCCAAAACCGACCCAATCACTTAAAGAAAGGTAAATTCTATTTGACCCCTTGAAAGTTTCAGTTATTTAATTTTAGAGCCCAGAAAATTTATAATAGGTCCCCAGATAATTCTAAATATTTGATATCTAATCCTAAGTTATTGGTTGGTTTTTGGGTGATAACTTGATCTTCCGAATTCGGATTCGAGCGATTTTAAACCGTTGCGATCGTGGAATAGAGAGCTACGTATCCGCAGGATTAATAACCAAAAGAGGTGAGTGGGGTTTTTAATAAATTGGATTGCATTATACAATAATTACAAAAATATGATTTCTAATAGATAATAACTTATTTAATATAGAATCTTGGAATATGGTGTACAAGGCATTGACATGTACATTACTGAATAGAAGTCATTATGATGATGTGAATGTGATGGCTATATGTTACTTGATTTATGTACATAATATATATAGGTGACATGTTTTGGTTAAGACATTTGTGTGAATATTCCATAAGAATACAAGCTAACAGGTAAACACTAATTAAGAGTATCATTACTTCCATATATGAAATGATGTGCATAATATATGAATCATACGGAATTGGATGTGCTGATATTGTGTATATAATATGTACATATATATTATGTTATGGAAGAGGGGACCTGTATTGCACGGACGGAGTGCGAAGACGGTGCTATATAAGTGTATCTGGAGGAAGGGACCGATATGACACCGGAGGAGGGGGAAGACGTGGTATATATCATATATCGGGAGGAAGGGACCCGTATTGCATGGGCAGAGTACGAAGACGATGCTACGATATACATATATTTACAACTTTATAAATGATTGAGAATGAATGGTTATGTGTGATGTGTGTGTGTGTGACACTAAGGGTATATTGGATGTGTTATTGTATATGCTAATGGAGACATCTGGCACTGGTTATATGTGCACCTATCAGTATAAATTGAACAATAGCTGAAAGTAAATAGACAATCAAATAGAAGCATTCATTTATCACATATTTCATGTACCACATACATCATATTTTCATGTATCATGTATACTATACACCATCAATACCATGCTACAATTAAGAATGAGATTAACTCCACTCACTGAGCCGTCGAGCTTACCCCCCATAGCTTCATGTTTTCAGGGCAAGTCAGAGATAAATAGCGGATAAAGGTAAGGGTAAAGCACTGGAAGGACTCAAAGCATTCATTGTGTGGGCCTACCAAGCTTTTATAAAGATTTATAATTGAGTATGTTGTTTGTATGTACGTATATAGAGTTGATGCCATAGATTAGATTGAATAGTCGAATATTTGTGATTTGGTTCGATGATGTATATATCTAGACATGTGTATAAATTCTATATGGATATTATCTTGAATTGGCTTGTGTTAGATGGTGATATCGAGGAGAATATACCCAAGTAAGTGTTTAATTTATTATCGTAAGTTGCATCTATTTGATGAATTTGAGAGATTTATAAGTAAGCGATGTCAAGCCGAGATTGTAATATAAACTGTGCGGGATATTGTTTATAGATATATGATCGATGTAAATTTTAGAATTGTATGTATCAATGTATCAGAGTAAACTCCGTATTATAAAGAGAATGCTGCCGAAAATTTGATGAATTCAGAGATGACTATAAATATTATATGATTGAATAGTATAATTAGATTGGATTAAAATTAACTCAATGATTAAAATCTAGGACTGTTACAGGGATCGTGACAGGCTATTTGCATTTTTTTTTTTACAAATAGCCCTCCAATGAGTAGAATGGCTTTAGGAAAATTTTTTGCAAAAAATGTCTGCAAAAAAGACACTACTCTTCCCCTCTGTAAATACTCTTTCTTCCCCACTCTATTTCATCACAACAAAGATCTCTAAAAATCTTAAAAAAGTTTCTGAAATTTTCAATTACAAGTGTAACACCCGGATTGGTAAACTCTGGGTTAATAATATTTATCGTAAATTCTTATGATTTTTAAATTAATTGTTTCCGTATTAAATAATATTCGGTGATTCATTGTGGAAATCCGGAATGAATTTAAGTTTTTATAAATCATACCAGATTAATTGATATGAAAAATATATGAAAAAACACGGATGTATATACTGCATGAAATACTCGTATTAAATACTGGGTATTGGTATTCATACCTATTTTTGATTGTATTAAATAAATTGAAAAATGAAGAAAGAAAAAAAAATAAATAAATAAGATATGATTGATGGAGTATGGGAGGTGTGGGAGGTATGATAAGTAAGGGGAGTAGGCGGGAGAGTAGGTAGATGAGTAGGTTGGGGGGAGAGAAATAAAAATCTCCCTCCCTAACTCACTCTCTCTCTCTCTCTCTCCCCCCTCTCCCCCTCACTCCATCTTCTCTCCCTCTCTGGTGATGGCCTGCGAGAGGCCGGCTAGGCGTCGGCGATGCGGGGGCGCCAGCCCCTGCCCTCTCTCTCTCTCTTTCTCTCTCTCGCGGTGGGGCCCTTCATGTAGGCTGTCTAAAAATCACTAAAGACAAGTCATCAAAAAGTAGAGTACAAACTCCAGACGCAGGGCTAATCATAGCCATCACTGTAGCACCAAGACGTGAAGGATGAAACCCGTGTCTCAGCATCACTGCAGCACCGAGACGCGAAGGACGAAACCCGCGTCGCAGCATCACTGCAGCACCCAGACGCGAGGGTCAAAACCCACATCTTAGCATCACTTCAGCAACAAGGCGCAAGGCTCAAAACCCATGTCTCAGTTATAACTGCCCTCGTTATTGGGTCAATTACTGCCTACGTAATGAGGGAGCTAACCCCCATTATGGAGCATTTTTAGGGGACACGTTCACCCCTGAAACCTCCATAAATAACCCCGGTTGCTATGGAGAAGGGGTCGGTTGATTGGATAATTCTTGGTAAAACAAAAAAATTCGGTTGTGAGCTGTAGAAGCACCAAGACCTCTACTGAAAAGAAAGAGAGAGTTCAACTCTTCTAACAACTTGCTGCATACAAGTTTGTCTTTGCATACAATCTCTTTAAGCTTCTTGGTAGACAGAAGCTGTGTTACTCCATCCGCTATCCAAAGAGAGGATTCCCAAGAAGTCCTGACGTTCACCCAGTTAACAGAAAATAAGATTCACTTTTCACCGCCACATCAAGAACCCAGCACTAAACAAAGGGGAGATTCAAGTGTGAACATCTTTCCTCACTTGTAGTCAGAGTGTTAATCCGTTGTAATTCTTAATTGATTCAAGGAAATTTTACACGAATTTCTCCCACAAAATAAGAGATGGCGACTCGCTTGGGACTACTTTCTTCACTGACGAGCAAGTTGTGGCGCAAGGTGACATCACCTATATGGGAAAAACGGTCGAATCACTTGTCGTGAAGTTCGACCAGGCGAAGTATGAAGAGTTCCTCTCTTTCGGCTCCAAGAGCCCTAAGGCGCGGGTCTACCGCAAAGTCTCTTCAGGGATTTGCTCTCGAGTCCGCTCTGAGATCCTCTCAGACGCGACTGGTGAGAAGGATGTCGTGGCTAATCACATCATGCGTAACGCCTGCGTCAATGTCTCCCAGGAGACCCGTGTGGTTAACGTTCCTGATGTTCAGCCTATCCATCCCTTTCTCAGCGCCAGGTTACGGGGGTTCCCATCAACCCACACGATGTAACCAGAATGCTGAGTAGCGACAGAGACGGCGTGCGCGTCAGCTACAAGTTGGAACAACTGTCTGTCCAACAAAGGTAGGACGCGAAGTTCAAGCCCGCGTCTCTTCTGAACCATGTCAGACACGTGAAGTCCGCGTTTGGCAACCTAAATGTGAGATTCACCAAGCTCGCGTTTCTGAAGCACCGCTTCCCAAACGTCACAAGCAGCTACGCGAAGTCCGTGCTCTTCATCAAAGACACGAGACCCGCACCTCTACATTTATACGCAGGACCCAGCAGGCCTGCGTTTCTCAAGCATCTCTACCCAGATGCGATAATCAGGAACGCGAGAGCCGCGTCTCTTCTCAGCAGAGACGCCAGACTCGCGTTTCAGAGCCACAACGTAAGAGCTGCATTCATGAGCTCCACGTCTCAGAACCTTGCGTCTCATCTTTGCGAAGCAAGGAGAACTCTCGCAAGGCCCTTGACAATCCGAGGCTAATCTCTTCGATCCCCCTCCACGGATCTAAGGGATTATTTGACAAGGAAGAGAAGTGCAAGTCTGATCACTCTATTGTGTTGCTGTAAACGGCTTATCACAATGCTCTCTGAGTGCAGTTGCAGTTCACATGCAAGCCGACAGTCTAGATTCAGACAGTTGACTCTAGCTCCCCGATCAGCCAAAAGAAATCGCTCCCACAGAAGGAGGACCTTCTCTGACACTGAGTACCCTGAAATCACTGCAAACATGACAAGCAGGAGTAGGGGAAAACAACCAGTGGTCAGCTCTGACGAGTCTGACACAGAAGCAGAAGGAGTGTACCGGCATACTCGCACTCAGACTAGAGTGATTACCCCGATCAATTACAGTGTCCTGGCTCGGGGCATTGAAGTAAATGACTCACATTCTGCTGTTACAGAGTTGCAGGCTTCGAACTCTTCTATAGAGAAGGAAGCCTTTATATACATGACAAAAACTCCTGAGGAGACGGCCAGACGCTTGAAGCAACAAGCCCAGGTCCAGAAGGAACAATTCGAGATGAATCGTGCTCAACAAGAATCTATCGATACCCTCAAGCAGATGCTGGCACAATTGCTTGAAGACAAGAGGAAGTCAACCGACAAAGCCTCCTCTAAAAAGTCTAAAGGCAAACGAAAAGAGGGAGAAAGCTCATCTTCTGTACATATCGAGGAGAAAGAGCAATCTACTTCTGGCTCGTCTAAATCCTCATCTAAGGGGAAAGACAACCAGGACCATGAAGGGGTTCATTCTAAAAGAATGAACCAATTAGAGCAACGTCTCGAGGCCTTTACTAATCAGAAAGGCCTCTAAGAAGTAGGAGTGGTCCGGCCATATCCGGCCGAGTGGGACCTTGTTCCATACCCTCCTAAGTTCAAAGCTCCGACCCTCCAAGCATTCGATGGCAAAGGGTCACCGAACCAATCTACTACTTTAAGTCTCAGACGGGGAACGTGGTAGATAACGATACCATCTTGGCACGTTTGTTCATCAGCACCCTAAAAGGGCTCACCTTTGAATGGTTCATGAAGCTCCCAGATGGCTCTATTAAAAATTGGGTGATTTGGAGAAGCTCTTCCTGACACGCTTTTTTGAAGACGACTCAGAGGTCACAATGCCTATTCTTTTGGCTACAAAGCAGCGAAAGGGGGAGTCCGTTAAATCATTTGTAGAAGATTTCAGAATGTAGCACTCTGATGTCCTAGCGGTACCCAGGTCACCCTGGTAGAAACATGCCGCCACAATCTACAAACTTCGCTTCTCGCCCAAATAGGATTTGCTGAAAGCCGCACCTGAAAATAATTGGTCCAGCAAGGTGAACAGGCTGAAGAAATTATCACCAGGGTTAGGGCAGAAGAAAATAAGCCCAGACCTGAAAGGTTGACAAGGCGTATGCCAGACGCATCCCTTCAAACAAAAAAGAAGGATAACTTGGTGACAGAAATCAAATCCCCTGTCAAACCTCAACCGGTTAAGTGAAGTGGCTCTTCAAGTCAGCCGCGCGCCAGTAAGCAGTATTCCTTCAAGGACGAACATGTTGACTCGCTGTTCAAATTACTTAACAAGAGCAACAAACTGAAGCTTCCCGAAGCTAGACGTCCTGAAGAAGTCGGTAAAATTGATAATCCCAACTACTGCTTGTATCATAGGATGCTGGGACACCCCACCAAGAGCTGTTATGTCTTCAAAGACATCCTTCAGGCTCTGATTGATCAGAGGTATTAAAACTCCATTCAGAGTAGAAGAAAGTGACGGCCAATATGACATCATTCCTCCAGTTTGGAAGACAACCTCCAACACCCTCTGGAGTAGTCCCCATCTCTAAAGGGGAACTAAGAATGATCAATATAGACCCTCACCATCAGCAAGAGAACAGTTTTGTACCTGTCCCCACACCTCAGGGGGAAGTGATGTGGATCCATCCCGACCTTGTGGATGGCCAGCAATTGACCACTGTTACCAGCAAAAGGTCCAAAGGCAAGGTAAAGGCTTCATCCTGGAATGTGGTGTGCATTTCTTTCCGAGAAGTAGAAACTGATGTTCCCTCTCTGACTGATTCAGAAGAGGAAACAATAGTTCTCACCGCGGAGCCCAATCAACTTGTGGCAGAAACTCGTTCGGGCTAGTCATATTTGAAAAAGTATGACGAAATGGTAGCAACCCCTCCTAAACCCACTACAGAATCAGCCAAGCCCTCCACGAAATAACCCGTGGAGAGGCAGAAAGAGGGTTTTCTAAAGCTCTCTCAAAGGACAACGCGGAAGGATCCACAACACCTTACCGCTTTGACATCCTGGCTCAACTGGCCAATATCCCGGCCAGAATCACTCTTTATGAGCTCCTGAGGCTGTCAAAGTCAACCAGAGAAGCTTTGAGAGAGGCTCTAGCTAATGCTGAGGTTTTCATGACCCAGATACCGGCTGGACCACGAGAGAAAGTTGTAGAGAATTGCCTCCATGCCTCCTAAAATGCTCCCTGCATCACCTTCACGGCAGATGATATGCAGGCTAGGGGGAAACATAGTCGACCCCTATACTTCACAGGGTACATTGGATCATCTGAAGTAAGCCGCATTCAGGTAGATCCAGGGTCCGCGTTGAGCATTATGCCTCGCCGGGTCATGCAACATTTAGGGATTCCTACCTACCGATTGAGCGCCACCCAGACTACCATTTATGGGTTCAATGCCAATGGTACCCACCCAACGGGGAAGATCAAGCTCAAATGTCAAATTGGGGACTTAAAGTCGGAAGTGACGTGCTACGTGATCAATGCCGACACCTCATACAATTTGCTGCTTGGACGACCATGGATTCATTGTAATTCCATCGTTCCCTCTACGCTCTATTAAGTTATGAAATACATCGATGGGAGTGGGAAGGTACGAACATTGATTGCTGAAAGGCATCCATTCAAGGGAGTCGATAACTATTTCACAGACTCTCTCCTATACCAGGTGAAACAAACGAGAACCCACAACCAGAGGAGCTAGACGCTGGTAATGAAGCTGACACCGAGCCAGAGAAAGAAGAGTGCATGTGGGAACTAGATCCACTTGTAACGAGTATTAATAAGCTCGATGTTAATAACACCGCCAATGATGTAGGTGAATGGTATATTAATGAAGAGTTAAATCTGACTTACTTTTCTGTGCTCGCTTCTGATTTAGTGCCATCAGACACTAGTATTGAAGTGGATAATGACCCTTGGTCGGCAATGAATGCTCTGACATCAGTGCATGTACCAATAAAATCATCCCTTAAAACGTACCAAGATGTCGGTGATGCGCAAGAATCAATATTCATGGTCCCAGCTAGACGTAAAGGCTAAAAGCCAATCCTTTTCAGACAAATCAAATCCGAGCTGATTTCTTGTGAAGAGTCAGAAAGCGAGAATGAACCCCCTCAGTTCACCCATTATGAGCCAAATGTACTCAGAATAATGGAAAGTATGGGGTATGATCTGACAAACGGTCCTGGGTTGAACTTCGGCAAAGGAAGAAGAACACTACTCCGATCTTTCGTTCCGAAAGGGAAAACTCCTGATTATTATCATCGAACTCACAGAGGGTTGAGCTATGTTCAACTCTGACCCATCAGCCTCTGAATCTGAAGAGTCATTATGCCATAATTACTCATCGGGCACGTCATCGTGGGAGTCAGATGTTAGTGTCGGTAACATCTTTAGAGAACTTTCAGTAAATATGGTTTCAACAAGCCACCTGGAAGATAGAGATGAAGAGATGATCCAGTCTGATACAAATCCTTGGATCAAGGACTTAAATACTCTTTGGGATACTCGTTTTGAACAGCGCGAGCCGCCCACAGAGGATAAAGTTGCCCAGATTAATCTGAGAGATAAGGCAAATCCTAAGCCCATCTTTATAAGCAAAAGCCTCTCACTCTCCGAGAAAGAAGCTTTAATATCTCTTGTGTGAAAGTATATAGATGTTTTCGCTTGGAATTATGAGGACATGTCTGGGCTTGATCCTCGAGTGGCGATGCATCGCCTTAACATTAATTCAGACGTGAAGCCAGTCAAACAACAGCAGCGATGGTTCCGTCTAGAAATAATGGAAGCAATTCAGTCAGAGTCAAAAAACTTATAGACTCTGGCTTCATTAGGGAAGAACAACATCCTGATTGGGTAGCCAATATCGTCCCCGTTGCCAAAAAGATCGGAAAGATCCAAATTTGCATTGATTTTCATGATCTAAATGAGGCCTGTCCCAAAGACGAATTCCCTCTCCCAATCACGGATGTCATGATTGACAATAAGTGCGGATTTGAGCGAATGTCCTTCATGGACGGATTCTCAGGGTATAACCAAATCAAAATGTATCCTAATGATAAAAAACATACTTCTTTTAGGACACCACTAGGGGTATACTGCTATACCGTCATGCCCTTTAGACTGAAGAATGCGGGGGCTACATATCAGAGGGCTATGAATGTCATTTTTCACGAGCACATGCGTAAAACCGTAGAATGCTATGTTGACGATATTGCAGTGAAAAGCCACGCCAGAAGTGATCACATAACCAATTTGAAGACAATCTTCGACATCATGCAGGCACATCAGTTGAAGATGAACCCCAATAAATCCTTCCTGGGGGTGGCCAGTGGCAAATTCTTATGGTTTGTGGTAACTTCCACAGGAATTCATTTGGACCCGAAAAAAGTTCGCGCTATCCAGGAGATGCAACCTCCACTGAACCTCAGAGAACTTAGGGGATTGCAAGGACGATTGGCATACATCCGAAGGTTCATCTCAAATCTCTCCGGAAGATGCCAACCCTTTATCAAATTAATGAAAAAGGGTGTCTCGTTCGTTTGGGACGATGCTTGTCAACAAGCGTTCGAAGAGATCAAACGATACCTCACACAACTACCAATCCTCACAGCTCCGATGTCCGAAAAACCTTTTATGATTTACGTCCGAGCGATGGATCATTCTTTAGGAGCTTTACTAGTCTAGAATATTGATCAAGAACACGAGCAAGCAATCTATTATCTGAGTAGGACTACGATCGGGGCCGAACATCGATACAACCCGATCGAAAGGGAATGTTTGGCGTTGGTGTTCGCTGTCCAGAAAATGCGACACTACTTGGTAGGCCAAACTATAAATGTCATATCAAGAGTTAACCCTTTGAGGTTACCATGACAAAGCCATCGTCAGTAAACGGCTGACTGGCAAGATGGGCCATACTGCTATCCCAATATGAAATGCGTTTTTTATCACAAAAAGTCATGAAGGGACAAGCGGTGGCGGATTTTCTGACTGAGCACCCAGATCCGAGGGCAACTAAACTTTACGAGAATCTCCCAGACGAGGTCGCTGAAGTTTGTCTAACCCAGACATCTTTTGAAAAGCAAGTGTGGCAACTCTTCTTTGACGGTGCATCGAGAACAGGTCCGCAAGGACATGTCATAGCAGAAGTGGGGGTAGTACTCGTCTCCCCACAGAATTATGTGATTCCTCGAGCTTCCTCATTAAGCTAGCCCTGCTCCAACAATGTAGTGGAATACAATGCCCTGTTGATTAGAATGTAAATCGCCGATGAGATTGGCGTTAAAAATCTCGAGACATATGGTGACTCTAAACTCATCGTCAACCAAGTTCGCGGGAGTACGAAGTCAGACATGAAAATCTAGTACCCTATTACAACACAACTGTCCACATGGCCGAGAGGTTCATAAACTTTTACATCGACCATATACCACGCCAGCAAAATGCACATGCAGATGCACTGGCGTCTCTCGCTGCCTCTTTAGCCCTTCCAGCTGGAGTAGTAGAGAAAATACTTATTTACAGCCATAACTTGTATTGCCCAAGAATCGCTTCTGAGGATTACTAGAAGCTGACAGGAGACTGTCAAGTCAAAGAAGCTCTTGAGTCGTCAGCCGGTCCAGAGCCTAGAGACTGGTGATTCTCTTACATTGATTATGTCTTGTACGGCATCCTGCCTGATGATACCAAAGAAGCGGCTGCCATTAGAAGGAAAGCCCCCAAATTCTACTATAATGCGATCACGCGAACACTGTATCGTCGATCGCATGACGGGATCTTACTTCGTTGTCTATCACTAAAAGAGGCACAGGAGGTATTGAAAGAAGCGCATGACAGCATGTGTGAAGCCCATCAACCTGGTCCAAAACTTGGGGATCTACTCCGAAGATTGGTATATTATTGGCCTAAGATGATCCCTGACGCCATCACTTATGCCAAACGATGTCTGATTGAGGTTTTACCTGCACACAAGAATACAAAATTTCAGATCTAAGAATAGGATGTGCAAAGTACTCAATTCTACCGCTATAGCAAGTGGCTATGTGGGTCGTGATCCACAGGGAGGGACTAGCGATGGAAGCTTTTTTAGTAAGTTCTCTTTTAGGTTACAAAGTGTTTGAATTAGGAAGAAGATGGTAGATTAAGAAGATGGAAAATAGATTATATACAAGGAATTGAATTGGGTGTTGTTGGTGTTGGTGATCTAAACTAAAGAAATAAAAGAAAAGAAAAATAACCTAAAAATTACTTACATCTTCAGTGCTCATACATCTTGGATTCATTGCGATGACTTACCTTGTCTTTGAAGGCAATCAAGCATGGCGCATAGGATCTTCCCCATTCATGATCTACACTACGAATAAAAGGCGAGCTAAACTAACAAAGAATGGTTATTCATCACCATAGGCCATCAAGAGCACTTGCAATGGCGAAGCAGTCTCGAGGCTATTAAGTTCACTTGGATTACATACACATCAGAGGAAAATAAACGAAAACAAGAGTAAAGAAGAAACAGAAACTTCGATTTGATTCTTATAACAATGGAAGAAAAGACTTACTTACACCGATGTCACCTCAGTACAAGCTTGATCTCCTTCCTCCATGAAACTCGTCTCTCCTCTCAGTTACATAAAGAAAAAGAAAAAAAATTACATAAAAGAAAACTAAAAAAAAACCTAAGTTACAATCTAAAAATTTAGCCTAAGAAAAACCCTAAGTTCCCGTCTCTGCATTTGAGCTTCTGAGATCTGCCCTTCCTCTGTTGCTATGCAGGGGTATTTATAGGAGAAAACCAGAGGATAAGAAGCGTATGAAGATAAGAGGAGCAAAATATCTCTGAATTTGAATTCTTCTTTATATCTCCAAACTTGTTTAGATACTAACTAAAAAAAAATTTTTTTTGAAAAAAGGACAATATTTTGACTTATCTTTTGAAAGAAATCTAAGTTAATCTTAAGGTTTAGGAAAATTATGATTAGGATTTCTAAAAACTTGGTCAAAATAAATAAATTGTTGAATTTTTAGGTATAGGAGGAAAAATTGAATAAGTAATTAGTCTTGATTTTTACCTTAATGAAATGTGCATACCTAATACACATCTAGAATTCTAAGACAAAGACTCTTGTACTTCATAAAAAATATATAAAAAAATAAAAATAAAAATAAAAAAATTCACTAATTAAGCTGGATACATGTGGCTCAAGAAGCATAAGTATTCACGCCTAAAGGTGATTTTATAAATAGAATCCTTGGTTTTGTGGCCTAGTCCATTCAAATCCTTAAGTCCGTGGGATGTTTTCTCACCCGGTGCCCTAAAACAAACCAGTTTGGGAGCCACCGACTTTAAGTTCGCTACATGGGTGGACTAGAAAGCCTAAGAAAACTAAGAAATATTATTTATATATGCACTAACACATCTAATAGTCAATTAGTTAGGTATGAGGGCCTCAAGAAGCCTTGATACTTACACGAAAGAAAATTAGATGAGTTATATATATTAAAAAAAGAAGAAAAAAATAATAAAAAAGGGGCATGAGAGTCCAAGTTAAAGAATTCCTAGTAAAGATTCACAGGGATGCATATGACTTAGGGTAACGAAAGTGACTATACAAAAATTCAATTTTGATTCTTACCTAAAATGGATAACAATTTATTATATAAAGACTAAGTTTAAGAATGAATAAAAATGATAATCCTAAAGCTTATAGACTACTTAGTCTCTTCAAACATATTTCAAATATTTTCCTTTTTATGGATTTTGTGGGTGTAATCAGCTGAAAACCCTCACGAGACAACAATCGTCCTCTAGGGTAACCTAGAGGTTTTACGGCTTGTTGCACATGCTAAGTGCAACATTGATTCCTATGAAAGTGAGTTAGGATAGATTAGTTTTTCTTTTTCTTATTCTTTTTGATTTTTACTCGAGAACGAGCAAAAAGATAAGTGTGGGGATGTGATAGGTAGTAAAAAGTGCATATTTATCACCACATTTACTATGATATTTCCCTATTTATTCTTTTAATTATGCACTATTACTAAAGTTTTATTATTTTATGTGTGCAGGCCTTGAGTAATTACAAAATAAAGAAATAAAAGCCTGAAAGAAGCCCAGAAGCCCAAAAAGCCCATGTGCAAACCCATGTGCAAAAGTTGTAGTAATTTAGAAGTTTCTATAATATCTAACCTAATCTAAACTTGAATTTTTAAACTCTTTATTTAAAATCTAAGTGAGGAAAAGGAAGGATAAGATAGAACTCCTAATTGCTAAAAGGAGGAGGAAAAGGATAAGATGGACTTCTATTTGAATAAGGTTGCTTGCACCACAAGATGAAGATAAAGGAGAGATAAATTCGGATTCAGACTGTACACGTTTTAGTATTCAGATCATAACTTTTGCTACAAATATTCAAATCTTATGATTCAAGATGCTCCAGAAAGAAGACTTGAAGGACTATAACTCTTATGTTGATCAAACTTTCCAATTCAGTCAGAAGATACGCCATATTCGGTGATCAACATGATAACAAGTTGCAGGATAGATTTGAACTTCTATGGATAAGTCAAAACAAGTTTGGAGATAAAAGAGGAATTCAAATTCAGAGATATTTTGCTCCTCTTATCTTCATACGCTTCTTATCCTCTGGTTTTCTCCTATAAATACCCCTGCATAGTAACAGAGGAAGGGCAGATCTCAGAAGCTCAAATGCAGAGACGGGAACTTAGGGTTTTTCTTAGGCTAAATTTTTAGATTGTAACTTAGGTTTTTTTTTAGTTTTCTTTTATGTAATTTTTTTACTTTTTCTTTATGTAACTGAGAGGAGAGACGAGTTTCATGGAGGAAGGAGATCAAGCTTGTACTGAGGTGACATCGGTGTAAGTAAGTCTTTTCTTCCATTGTTGTAAGAATCAAATCGAAGTTTCTGTTTCTTTTTTACTTTTGTTTTCGTTTAGTAAAAAGAAAGAGAGAGTTCAACTCTTCTAAAACCTTGCTGCATACAAGTTTGTCTTTGCATACAATCTCTTTGAGCTTCTTGGTGGACAGGAGCTGTGTTACTCCATCCGCTATCTAAAGAGAGGATTCCCAAGAGGTCCTAACGTTCACCCAGTCAACGAAAAATATGATTCACTTTCCACTGCCACATCAAGAACCCAGCACTAAACAAATGGGAGATTCAAGTGTGAACATCTTCCCTCTCTTGTAGTCAGAGTGTTAATCCGCTGTAATTCTTCATTGATTCAAGGAAATTTTAAACGAATTTCTCACACCAAACACTCCGGCGGCCGGCGGCGCCGACGCCGGAGGGGCAGCGGCGCCGGTCGGGCGGCGGGCGCGCGAAGGCGGCGGCAGTAGCGCATGGCTGCTGCTGCTTATTTGGGTGAAAAACCCAAACGGGTTTGGGTTTTGGGTTTAACCCAAACCTGACCCTTTAAAGGTAAAATTATTTTAGCCCCTGTGGAATTATAAATTACTTTGGGGACCCTAAAAAATTACAACCAGCCCCCTGAATATTTTCAGTTATTACGTATCTAACCTTTTATATCGGGTTTGGTTTCCGAACGATATCTTGGCAATCTGAAGTCAGATTCGGATGATTCTTGAGCCGTTGTGATCGTGAAAATGAGAGCTACACATCTGGTTTATCAGTATACGGTATTGGGTGTTCAAAATTTATCGGTATACCCGATGACTGGAAGTCCTAACTTAAGTCTGTTTTTCCCAATTTAGAAATAATTGTTATTGAAAAATTATTGATAAAATTGATTCATTGGAACTAAGAGATTACATCATTAAATAGATGATTGTGGCAGTTATTGTAAAAGTGAATTGGTGTTATGGAACTGAAATCCAATAGAATATCCCGAATAATGAATTGCAGGCGTGTTATATATCTATGCGTGAATATAATACGGGTATGATATCAAGTTTGTCTTACCATTTATAACTCGTATAGACATGACAATTAAACGCCTGTAAGTGTATTGGTATGGATGAACACCGACAAATACCACACGAGTTATGTGTTTGTGAATTTTTGAGTGTTATATATGTTGCGATTATTTATTAGAAATAAGAACCGAATAATTAAGTACTGGGTTCTGATAGAAATGGTTAAGTATAAATTATCGGCTAATGCCATATGTCTATCAGTGATGAATATTGGTGCCACTTAACCTAAAAATTATTAAGTGGGTAAGGTCTACCCCGATTCTTTAAACACTGTGATTACATGTGTATTAACTAGTAAGAAAATAATGACGATAGTCAAATGAAGATTGATATTATATGCAAGTGACGTCTAATCTATTATGAAAGTAATAGTTAAGGATAATAATAATCGGATGGCAATTGGTTAACACCGATATACTCGGTGAGTGGACTAAACAGTGACAACGAGGAATCGATTACAGTTCATGAATGTTTATTTATTAATAAGAGATAATTAGAAATCAATTAAGATAAAAGATCACTTGAGACCCATCAACCATGATCGGATAATTATAGAATTGGTTATGTTGATACTGGTATAAGCAGAATCCGAAGTTAATATTAGAATTGAACTGAGCAAATGAAATTAGAAATTATTTTCGAGTAACTCGATGTAACCGTGATATAGAAAACTCTGTCAATTGGGATATATGTAATAGATGTTGGCCCGGAGGCCTTCCTCTCTACTTTGATGATGATTAACTCATGTAGTTATGTTTATTAATATTCTTGTGTTTTTAGTTTCAGATCATTAAGCAAGATATTAGTTGGTGATTGCTTCAAAAAGAGGAGTTTGGAAGCCTTCACTTGGTGATTCCCGAGCCCGAGCGTCAAGATGATACATAGCCATGCTCGTTGGATCACGGAGTTTGGACCGAGTCGACTTGAAGACTGAAGATCATCAAGAAGACTTAGGTATCCTAGTTTTAGTTTAGTGTGTTTAGATCCATTTATAAAGATAAGAATAGTTGATATGCTCAAGTTCACAATACACACACGTTTCATGTTTTGAATTGGTTTTCATGAATAGATTGATCAAAATAAGTTTACATGGTTTATATGTATAGTAGATGTATTCTAGTTATACATGCATGCTTAAACTTCTTATACAAACTTATTTTGACTTTCCTATTCATGTGTTGAAAAATACAAGTTTGATAAAATACAAGT
This sequence comes from Agave tequilana, assembly GCA_038442645.1. Taxonomy (NCBI): domain Eukaryota; kingdom Viridiplantae; phylum Streptophyta; class Magnoliopsida; order Asparagales; family Asparagaceae; genus Agave; species Agave tequilana. The sequence goes on from JAVJIF010017323.1 coordinate 26,026, forward strand.
TTTAGTTTTTGGTAAAAATGTTAAAACACAAAAATGGTTTCATATGCTTGATATTTGAGCTAAACTTTTTATCACATGTTTATATATCAATGCAAAATGAGAAAACTATTTTTGGGTATTTTTACAAAGACTTAAAAGATTTTTAGAAATATTTTTAATTTGTGTTTCTGTCCCAGATTTGTGGCTGACAGGCCAGGTCGGCCGACCGCACGGGTCGACCGCACCAAAGGCCGGTCGACCCTTGCGGTCGACCGACGTGCACAAGCTTGTGCACGTTTGGCAGACACAGGGACGGTCGGCCGGGCGGCCGACCGGACCAGAGAGCTTTGCTCTCTGTATCTGCGCGGTCGGCCGGACGGTCGACCGGATTGCCCCAACGGTCATAATTCTGACCGTTGGCAGTCGGCCGGGCGGCCGACCGCTAGGCCTGTCAGGCTGCCAGATCAGCCAACGGTTCGTTTCTGTTTTGGCCTATATAAACCCCATTCCTTTGGGATTTTGGCTAAGTTTTTACAAGAGAAAAATTGTTGTTTCCCTAGTGTTAAAACAAGTTTTCAAAAGTGTTTTTGAGTTTTAAACTTCCAATCTTATTTGTTTTAGGTTTTTGAAAAAATCAAAGAAAAGAGTATTTTGGGAGATTTGTCTTGGCTTTCATTTTCTATCTTTTACAAGAGTTTTCCCAAGTATTTTCTTTGAGGCTTTGTTTTCCAAACACTAGTTTTTCACACTTGAGCCTTATCTTCTATCCTATTCTATTTAGGATCCTTGTTTGTGAAAAAAGGAAAGAGGTTTGTGGTTGAGACATACTGATTGAGGCAAAACCTGCACACAAAATACGAAATTATAGAACTTAAGATTAGGATGTGCAAGTGCTCAATTCTTACCGCTATAGCAAGTGGCTATGCGGGTCGTGATCCACAAGGAGGGTTTTGCGATAGAAGCGTTTACGTTCTTTATTTAAATCTTTGTGAAAACCAAACGAGAGTTCTTCTCTGTTTTTAAGTTAAGAAAATGGAAAAGAATTATGTTAAAGTTAGAAGAAAATGAGAGATGAAGAAGGTGAAAAAACTCAGAAAACGGCGAAAGCGACTATGTACAAATGATTATTTACAAGAAAGTGAAAAGGATGATTTAGAAGAGGTATTGTTGGTGATTTAATTTACAGAAATAAAAGAAAAGAAATAAAAATAATTGCTTACTTTCTTTTCACCAAAAGCTTACCTTGAGTCTTCAGCGACGATTTTACCTTGAAGTAGAGGCGTTCAGCGCATAGCCCATAAGATTTGAGTATTGGTCTCTTCCACATTACATCACCAAGACTACTTCAAGAATGAATGATACAGAGAGAGACTCCATTCCATCGTCATGAGCTATCGGTGGCACTCGCAAAAGCAAGGCTCTTTCAATGCTTTAGACTCACTTGGAAGACAATTGTACCAAAAAGAAAAGTGAAGTAGAAAAGAAGAAGAAGAAGAAGAAGAAGAAGAAGAAGAAGACTAAAAAGAAGTACATATACAGAAAAAACATCGATTCGATTTCATAACAATCAAAGAAAAGAAATAAATCTTACACCGGTGTCACTCCAGCTCAAGCTTCATTCTTGTTCTTCGATGAAAGTCTGATCTTCTCTTATTTACATAAATAAAAATTATAATTACATGAAAAACAAAAAAAAAACCTAAACTAAGAAATGGAAAAATAGTCTAAATCCTAACTCTGCATGGTCGTCCATTTTCAGCACAAAGAATGGCCTTTTATAGGCAAAAACCCTAACCACCATGATCCCGGGGAGATCGGGGGAGCAAACGCTCCCCCTAACTCCCCAACTTTGCCGCAGAAACGCGGCTTGGGCCGCGTTTCCGCGGCCAGGGTGTGGCCAGGTGGCCACACCCTGTTGGTGGGTCGCGCTGGTTTGGCCTTCTGACTTTATCTGTAGTTGGATTTTCAGTTTGAGTCCCGGAGTGTGACGAAATGGCCTTAGATTCTTGGCTTTAACCGATCGATTCTGAGAGGATTCTTCTCAACTGGTTTTCAACCTCTTGATTTTGCCCTGATTTACTGAGTGCGAATTAACTCTGATTTAATTCAGAATTTTGGTGGGCTTTGGGCTCATTTCTCTTCATCTCCTTAAAGATTGGGCCTGCAAATAAATTAAACAATTAATTAGGACAATGCAGGCTTTTATTCTATAATAAGTATGGACATATGATATTAAATATGCAATATTAGCGACCAATCACACCCCCATACCTATCTTTTGCTCGTCCTCGAGCAAAACAACTAAACTATACTAAGGATTATTCGACCACTTTCGCAGGTCACGCGGTTGCACTGAGCATGTGCAACAAGCCATTAAACCTCTAGGTTTCCCCTAGAGAACGAGTTTTGTCTCGTGAGGGTTTTCAGCGGATTGCACCCACAAAATTCATAAAGAAAGAGAAATAAAGAGTTAGTATTTTCGAAAGGCATTTTGAAAGAGAAAAATATTTGAAATATAATTGTAAGATCTAAGCAATCTATAAGTTATAGAAAGACTGAATTTTTCATTCCTAAACTTAGTCTCTATTCAAAAATTTGTTATCAATCAAAGTAAGGGGTCAAATTGTACTTCTCATTTAGTCTATTACTTTACCCTAAGTCATATGCACCTTGTGACTGTGAAAATTTTTACAAAGGGTTCATTAACTCTAACTCTTACGCCTTATTTATTTATATATATCTATTTTTTGGTGGTATTATTTCTTAGTTCTATTAGGCTTTCTAATCTGCCCATGTAACGAGCCTTTAATCGATGACTCCCAAACCAAACGGTCTTAGGGCACCGGGTGAGAAGACACCCCAAGGACTTAAGAACTCGAGCAAACAAGGCCACAAAACTAAGGATTTTATTATATGAACCTCCTTTAGGCGTGAATACTTATGCTTTATTAGGCACAAATACCCAGCTTAATCAAAGGATTTTTTTTTCAAACTTATCTAATCATCTTTCGCGTAAATACTAAGGCTTGCTTAGGCCAAAGCACCTAGCTGATCAATAATTAGATTTGTTTATTTCTTTCTTTTTTATATATATATAATTTTTTATAAGGCATAGAAATCTTTGTTTTTGAACCCTAAGTGTGTAAGTGTATGAGGTGTACATACTTCATCAAGGTAAAGATTAAGACTAAATTACTTTGACAATTTATCTTCCTAACCTTAAAAATCAAACAAATAATCTTATTTTGACCAAATATAAGAAATCCTAATTTAGATTTTCCTATTCCTTAAGATTAACTTAATTTCTTACAAAAAATATGTCAAAATATTATTTCTATTTTCAAAAAGTTTTTAAATAAAAAGAAAACCTAAGTTATGTTAGACCCTCCCCCACACCTATCTCATGCATTGTCCTCAATGTATGAATTAATGCATAGATGCATGAAAAAGAAGAAAGGGGAAAGTGTTACCTTAAGGTGGTGGTTCCGGTGGTGGTCTGATTGGTCCACGAAACGCGTCCCAATCGATTTTTCGTGGGATTCGGAGGAACCCACCAGAAATTTCTTTAATATAACCACTAAAAAGATGTGTCCATAAAGGATTTTTATTAAGTATGTGACCCCATCTAATTTCTAAATTCCATAACAAATTTCGGAGTCAAATTTGTCAACCACCTCGTCCCAGAATGGAGTATGAAATGATAGAATGATTGACTTGGACTCAGGAAGGACAGGAACTAATACCGACTTAGGAAGGTGACTTAAGTCAAGTAAAGGTTCAGGAGTCGAAATAAGTTCAGGAATTGGGTCCAAGTCAAGAAATTGAAACTCAAGTCCACAATTATTTTCCAACAATGGAATGTGACTTAATGTTGGTGATTCAAGTTCATGAATGATAGGTGGGGGAATCAAACTGACTCGAAAATATTACTCAAGTTTGGTAACAAAACAGGAGTCAATATTGATTCAGAAAGTTGAACTGGATCACAGATTTGAGAATCTAGGTCACATATCTCATTGAGTTCAATATCAAAAAGATGAGAACTTGCCAATTTGTCAATAGGATTTTCAAAATTGTATAATTGGTCAAGTTCAATATGATCCTCAAAGATGGGTGATTCAATTTCACGATGAATTGGCACAGGATCCAATGTTGACTCGGGAAAAAGATTGAAATCAGGTGTAGATACCGGAGTCATTATTGAATTAGGAAGTAAAATTGTATCACTAAGTTCTAGTTCATGATCATATTCATTTTCAAGTTCTATTTCAGGCAAGGGATAACTTGCCAAACTATCAATTTCATTTGGAGTTTGGGCAAGTTCAAATGGTTGTTCTGAAATAGAATCTTGATTTCCAAAACAACTTGACTATTCGGCTCTAACAGAATGGTAAGTGACATCAGAACGGTGGGAACGTAGAGATTCGACCATCATATCTATGTCACGATTACGAGCGTTTTGAGCCTGAGTCATGGCTTCAAGCATCTTTTCATAGTTGATAGGCTCATTGTTTTGATGAAAAGATGAAGTATTGTCTTGGAATTGGTGGTGAAATTGTGAGTCCATCAGATTTTGTGATTGTTGTTTGGACTCACGCATACTCCTTTCCAAAATAGATGGTTTTCTATTTTGGACTGGTGGAACTGAGTATGACTCTTGAGGATATTGTGGACTAGGTGGATAAGGGGGACCAGTTGGTTGAAAATTATGCTCGGGGGAGGTGAATCCCCACCGACTCTGTGAAGAGTAGAAATCGTTATGGAAATTATAATCATACGATGGGGGACATGGGTTATATTGATTCGGATAAGACCAATCTGGCACACTAGGTTGGTTAAAGTCATGATATGCCGGGTTGGTAATATCCGAAAAAGAGTTTTATGTGTAATATGGATTATTATTGAAGTTAGAAAAATTGTTATTATAGGCCATATCACACATTGGAATACAAAAAGAAAGAAAAACAAACAAATAAATAAACAAAAAAGAAAAATTCTAGGCTAAGTTAGGGTAGACCTATGACCTAGACGACTCCTAACTGATTAGACTTTCCACGGGAGGTTTAATGCAGACTTTGACCACAAGCTAATCAGCCAGGTCAGGGCAAGGTTGGTGGGAGGTTTCCGTCAAAGACGTTCCTTAATTAAATAACCACCAACCTTCGGGCTTTCGGCCCTTAATCCCATTCCTGGACACTGATTTGACAAGAGTCAAATTCCAACACCTTTCCCCTTAGGATAATCTCCTAATTGAGTCCGAGATGTCCCTAGGGCCAACGTCTACTCATTTTAAGTTAGGCTTGGTTAGTGAGTGCTTGGAATCTGATTTTTGGGCTAAGGAAGGGTGATTAAATCCCCACCTTATCTTGTTAATGGGTGGTGCCCTTAAGATCAGCTTGTGCAAGTGTACAGGATATGTAAATAAGATTCACTCGAAGCGATAAAAATCAACCAAGAGATGAGTCCTATTCTAAATGCAATGCAAACATACCTTACTTCAGCACTCTTCAACAGTAAAAATAAATGAATTGAAAAGACACGTGCCTAAAATGTAAACGTCTAATCAATTTTTTATTTTCAACAAATGTTTTACTGTTGATTATTAGCAGGCTTATGTGATGGCATATAAGAAAAAGTAAAGTTACAGAAAACTAGAATTTGCAAAGCAAGCAGCCCTGCAAAAAGACAGTTAGTAGTCCACTCCTTTTTGCCGCGTTTTCGCGGCGTTGGCCGCAGATCCGCGGCAAAGCAGAGGGCACTTGGTCTCTGCTTTCTAGAGTAGAGGCCCAAGGCCACTTATATGTTACTGCAACTTTAATTTCCTGTTTTCCTTACCCTTAACCTGCAACAGAGAAGAAAATTCGTTTAGTTCTAAAAAATTTTCAAAAAAAATTCAGATTTCAATAAAAACGTTACCCTCCCCGGCAACGGCGCCAAATTTGATTGATGCAAAACCTGCACACAAAATACGAAATTATAGAACTTAAGATTAGGATGTGCAAGTGCTCAATTCTTACCGCTATAGCAAGTGGCTATGCGGGTCGTGATCCACAAGGAGGTTTTGCGATAGAAGCGTTTACGTTCTTTATTGAAATCTTTGTGAAAACCAAACGAGAGTTCTTCTCTGTTTTTAAGTTAAGAAAATGGAAAAGAATTATGTTAAAGTTAGAAGAAAATGAGAGATGAAGAAGGTGGAAAAACTTAGAAAACGGCGAAAGCGACTATGTACAAATGATTATTTACAAGGAAGTGAAAAGGATGATTTAGAAGAGGTATTGTTGGTGATTTAATTTACAGAAATAAAAGAAAAGAAATAAAAACAATTGCTTACCTTCTTTTCACCAAAAGCTTACCTTGAGTCTTCAGCGACGATTTTACCTTGAAGTGGAGGCATTCAGCGCATAGCCCATAAGATTTGAGTATTGGTCTCTTCCACATTACATCATCAAGACTACTTTAAGAATGAAATGATACAGAGAGAGACTCCATTCCATCGTCATGAGCTATCGGTGGCACTCGCAAAAGCAAGGCTCTTTCGATGCTTTAGACTCACTTGGAAAACAATTGTACCAAAAAGAAAAGTGAAGTAGAAAAGAAGAAGAAGAAGAAGAAGACTAAAAAGAAGTACATATACAGAAAAAACATCGATTCCATTTCATAACAATCAAAGAAAAGAAATAAATCTTACACCGGTGTCACTCCAGCTCAAGCTTCATTCTTGTTCTTCGATGAAAGTCTGATCTTCTCTTATTTACATAAATGAAAATTACAATTACATGAAAAATAAAAACAAAAACCTAAACTAAGAAATGAAAAAATAGTCTAAATCCTAACTCTTCATGGTCGTCTATTTTCAGCACAAAGAATGGCCTTTTATAGGCAAAAACCCTAACCACCATGATCCCGGGGAGATCGGGGGAACAAACGCTCCCCCTAACTCCCCAACTTTGCGCGGAAACGCGGCCCGCGTTTCCGCGGCCAGGGTGTGGCCAGGTGGCCACACCCTGTTGGTGGGTCGCGCTGGTTTGGCCTTCTGACTTTGTCTGTAGTTGGATTTTCAGTTTGAGTCCCAGAGTGTGACGAAATGGCCTTGGATTCTTGGCTTTAACCGATCAATTCTGAGAGGATTCTTCTCAACCGGTTTTCAACCTCTTGATTTTGCCCTGATTTACTGAGTGCGAATTAACTCTGATTTAATTCAGAATTTTGGTGGGCTTTGGGCTCATTTCTCTTCATCTCCTTAAAGATTGGGCCTGTAAATAAATTAAACAATTAATCAGGACAATGCAGGCTTTTATTCTATAATAAGTATGGACATATGATATTAAATATGCAACATTAGCGACCAATCACATACCACTTATTATAAACCCTTGATTTCTTGAGTTGCTCCCTCCTTGGTAGAGGTTGAGGTTGTTGTATTGGGTTGGTGTTTGCTCCCTCTTTGGTAGAGGTGGAGATTGTGGTTTGCTCCCTCTAGTGAGAGGTGGAGTTTGGTTTGTATACCCTCTTCGGTATAGGTGTTTGTTGGTTGTTGTTTGGCTACGGGCCTACCCCTCGGTTGTGAGGCGGTATTTGAGAGAGGAGTTCGGTACTCCATTGTTGTAACAAATCCTCCTCGGTGGAGGTTCCCTCAGTGGGAGATAGTGGATTGAAAATCCTTCACGGTGGTGAAGGCGGAGATGTAGAGCTAGGGGCTCGAACCTCGAAACATATCTTTGTGTTTGTGTTTGATCCATTATCTCTTAACTCTCTCTCTCTTTTAATTGTGCAAAGCATCATTCATATCATATCATCATATTTGCTTGTGTTGAGCATTGCTTCATATTGCCTATCTTTATATGCTTGTGTGTTTGTGTGCCTTACTTATACTTAACCACAAGAGCTTCACATAGCACCTCAACCCATATCTAGGGGAATCAAGAGGAGTTAGTCCAGAGCCCTTCACGGGAAATTTGGCTACACTTGTGTGTTGTATTAAGTGTGATTGCAATATTTGTTTAAGCTTCCGCATTTAGCGCATTTAGTTTCTAGATTAGCATTATCACCTATTCACCCCCTCTAGGTGTTTTACAATTGGTATCAGAGCCTACGCTCCTGATACTTAGGCTTAACATCCTAGGAGTGAGATCCTTTGTTTGCTAATCTTGTTTGCATTTGCTTGTTTGCACACGTATAGTTTGGACCCATGGACTTCATGACCCCACCTATGTTTGACCCTTGCAGCATTCTTATTTGGAAGACTAAGATGTCCATCTATTTACAAACCCTAGGCTTTGTATATCTTGCCGCTACCAAGAAATGCTATCTTGGTAATAGCAATCATATAAGGGCCAATGCACAAGCCCTTGAGGCCATTAGAAGCACATTAAATAAAGAATATCTTATGCTTGCTTCTAACTTTGATTCCGCATTTGCAGTGTGGACTATGTTGACAACCACAACCACCTCCAAGCTTCAATTACAAATCCAACCGGAGGAATCTAGTGGAGAATCCGATTCACAATGCTTCATGGTCCAAGGGAATGACTCCCTTGAGGTACATTCGGAATCTCATCTAGATAGTTTTGATACTAGTTCTTCATGCGATGATTTTATTGATGCCCATGCTTTAAATGAAGAACTATCTATTGTTTGTGAAAAATTAATAGAAAAATATAATGTTTTGAAAAAGAAGACTTTTGCATTAAATAAAGAAAATGAAAAATTGTCTTCTAAACTTGATTTAGTTTTGCAAGAGAAGGTTGAGGTCTATAATGAAAGGGATTCATTGAGATCTCAACTAGACCTTATTCTAAAAGAAAATAAATTTTTGAAAAATAAAAATGATTGTGAAACAATTTTAAAGAAAAATGAAAACTTGTCTTCAAAAATTGATTTTGTTTTAAAAGAGAATGTTGCTTTGAAAAATAAAATAATTTCTATTTCAAATGATTTAGATGTGTGTTTAAAGAAAAATATTGTTTTGAAAAATAATATGGATGCACATGTTTGCCATGCTAGTGTAGCTTCTTCATCTAGTCTACCTATTGCATGTACCTCTCCTTCTTGAATTAATGATGATATTTGTTTGTTAAGGAAGAGAGTAGATTGTTTGGGCTCCACTTTGAGCCATTGTGCCAAGAGCCATACACGTTTGGAATCTTTGTTTCGAAAGAAACAAGTTCCATCCATTATACATGCACACCCTCTACGGCATACACATGCTCCTCACGGACACCATCACCACATGTATGCTCATGTGTACACTTATACACATTGTGGACGTAAGGGCCACCTTGCTAAATTTTGCTTTGATCGTATACATGATTGTAATTTAGCAAATAAATCTGTTTGGGTTAGGAATGATACTAACCCCTATGGACCCAATAAGATATGGGTACCAAAGACTACCCCTAGAGTTTATGATGTAAGTGTGGGCTCTCACATGACTTGAGAGTAGCGGCACCTTGGAGTGGATGCGTTCCGAACTTCATGAGGACTATTTGGATGCATCACTTTCAAGGGAAGGTTTGGTGGGAAGACCACCATGTTTTGAAGGCAAGGAGAGTTGCCTTCTAGGTTTTGGTAACGTTTCCTAACTCCTTATTATTGTTTACATGCTTTCATATTCATTATTAGCATGTTTGATGTTTGAGATTATTATGAAAATGCCATGATTATTAGACCATTGACATGCATGTATAGCCTTTGAGACACCCATGTTTAATATCGATCATTATTTTGTGTTCTCTCCTTTGTTTAGCTATCATATTTATCATAGATCTAATAACATGTGGATTTACATAATAATCATGTTTATGATTTTCATGTTGATTTTTATCTTGTTTTTATGCTTCATGCGTTGATTACATGTTTAGATGTTAGTTTTCATTAAAACTTGGTATATACTTGTACATATAGTGGGCCACAAATAAATCTATATATGTTTGTACTTGAATGCTTATTTGAACCCATTAGATATACTAGTATAGTCTAGTTTTGATGATCCATGCATTTTAAACTTGTATTCCCATTTTTGGATTTGTTTTCGTTTCATGTATATGTCCATTTTGCCAAACTTTAAGATACACATATATACCCCTTGAGTCATTTTCTTTCATGCAAATCTTTACTATGGAGTCAATTGTGTTTAGGGATATGTATGTATACTTTTTTTGTTGACAAATCATACATATGCCTTGAAATGAAATTTGTTTTAATGAAAATTTAGTTTTTCATGTTTTCATGTGTTTATATTTAACTTCATGTATATGTCTGTTTTATCCAAACTATTGTTTATACATATACATCCTTTTGAGCCACGTGCCTTCATGCATATATCTTTGTGGACTCGTTGTGTTTGGATATGTATGTATACTTTAGTTTGTATAGGACATACATATACCTTGAAGATTAAATAAGTTTTTGATGATTTTCTTGTTTCAAGGAATTAATTGAGCTTAATTGAACAACTTTCATGATTATGATCTTCACATCTTATTTGTACACTCACATTTATTGTTTACTCATGTGTTTGTTTTCATGAGTCATATTCATGCTTAATTGACTGAGTGTTTTGATATCATGTGGATTTCTTATTTCATGAAAAATAATTTGTTTTTATTCCTTACTTGAAGGATTTCGTACTAGTTTACAAGTTTTTCATTTAACTAGTTGCGATATTCTTCATTGGTAGAATTTTTCAAACACACTTTATTTTTCAAATCTATTTTTTGAAAACCTCTACCATCCACGGGCGGTTGGATGGGAGACCATGCCATGTATACCCTTCTTGAAATCTTTTAAACTTGTGCATGAATGGGTGGTAGTTATATGAGATATACACTTGATCTTATTGTTGTTTCAATTGGTATCATTGAACTCTTTCAATTGGTATCAATTTTGACCTTTCTTGTATACTCATATATGTTTGTATGTATGTATGCTTTCATTTTAAAGAATATCAATTTTAATTGGTATCTATTTTTCATACATATATATGTTTGTGTTTATGCTAAGCTTGAGCTTTAACTTTGTTTCAATTGATTAGTTTTCAATTGTTTTTCAATTGGTATCTTATTTCAAGCTTATGCATGTATTTTGTTGGTATTTCATAAAGGGGGAGAAAATTCGATTTTCATATTTACAATTGGTATTTGTATTTCCATTCCCTTACTTTATGATAGAATATAAAAATTTTAAATTGATATCATATACTTAAAAAGAAAAATACTTTTTTTGATATCAAGATGTTTATTTAAAGTTTTAAAATTGGTATATCAAAATTTTGTTTAAAGAAATAGTCAAAAGTTTTGATTGTATTGCCTATATGCAAGGAGAGCTTAACATCTCTTCTACATATAGATTCATGATGAGTGTATCTTGTATTAAAGAGCTTGACAATCTCTTCTTTATGTGGTACACGTGTGTAGGGGGAGCTTCACATCTCCTCTTATGCATTGCATTGTTGACACTTAAAAAAGACAAGATTCTTATTGGTCTAAACAATGTCTAAACTTGTTGACATTTACAAAAGACAAGTGACAGACGAGCTGAAGACCAGTTTTTACCCATCTCCGAGGGACAAGGAAGCAACTTGGACTCACTGATCCAGAAAGCAGACAGTGAAACCGGATTGTTTCTAAACAGACCTCAGCAGGTCTAAGATGCTATCACTTAGCATTGCATGAGCCCAAAGGGATAGCCTCGCTTGAGAGGCTAATATCATCCAAAGCCTCGCCAAGAAGCTAACTCGCAAACTTCGCCACAGAGGACTTCCAGCTCCGCCAAAGGGTTTCTTTTGGACTTCGCCAGAAACCATCTCCAGCTCCGCTACGAGCTCAAAGCGGGCAGCGCCGCTATTGGTCTGCTATGGTCAACTTTTGACCAATCAAATCTCCGGATGAGACCGGATCCAATCAGATCAAATCTAATTAAATCAAATCAGAGATCAAATTGGCAGTTGATTGCCATAATCTCTTGACTCTTCTAAAACGAGTAAGAAGATCAGGGGAAATCCTCCAACGATATGGAAAGGATCAAAACAAATCGAGAAGGTCCACCGACCTGCCAATTCTAGCTTCGCAGAAGCTGATCCTAACCTCGCAGCAAGGCTACTTTCCAGATTTAAACAGATTTGATTCAATCTGTTTCCATATCTTTAAGGGACGATTATACCCTTGCTCTCCCTATAAATAACCCGCCAGGGGTACAAGGAGGGGAGGGAGAGATCGATCGATCAGAGGGAGAGATCGATCGTTCAAAGAGAGAGAGAGGACTCCACAAGCAGAGGCTTCTTCACAACGCACCGTGCGTTCTCGAATTCAGAGATCTTTTAGAGAATTGCTTTCTCTAAACCAGGGTGTTGATACCCTAACATCGTCCTTTTTCTCAAGGAATCTCCGGAACCAGGCGAGAAGGAATTCCTTATTGAAGGCGATTTTGAGAAGCAGCAAGAGGGTTCTACCAACCTTCTGTTCTCTGATTCCCCGAACCAGGCGAGAAGGGAATCTCATCGCTCGCATCGTCAAAGGGACAAAGTGGTCGCGCGCTGACCAGACTCCTATCGGCACACTTCTCCAGAATCTCTGAGGAGATCTACTTGTAATCTTTTTAAGAATACTTGTAATTTAGCTCCTCAACTCTTTTTTTTGTAAGTTTTCCCCTTTGCAAACATAATGGAAAACATGCATAGTGTATGTTATGTGAATTAGGACTTGTCATCCCTCCTTCATGTAATGTATCTATGTAGGGAAGCTTCACATCTTCCTCTTCATGAATGTATATCGCATATATCATTTATCTATTGATCTTTGTTTACTTTCAATTGGTATCAAGATGCTATTTTGACATATTTTCTATTGATACCTTAATTGATTGTCACCCCTATTTGGTTTTGTTTTTTGTTTTAGACAAAAAGGGGGAGAACATTGTCTGTATTTACCCCTTATTGATGATTGTTTCTTTGTATTAAAAATGGGGGGGGAGAAATTTTGTTTTGTTTTGGTTTTTACCCCTTTGTTGATGATTGACAAAAAGGGGGAGAAAGATTTTGAGTTTGATTGTTTATATATGCATGTTTATGTTTTGCATATATTAAATTTAATTTAGTTTAGTTTTAATTGGTATCTAGAGCATATTTTGTTTTTGAACATTTCATTGGTATCTAGAACCTCATTCATGTTTAAGAGCCTTTATTGCATATTCTTTATGTTTATGCATGAGTTAAGGGGGAGTTTCTTTGAAGCTTAACTTTAATCCATGCATATATAACTCCATGAGTTTTGTCATCATCAAAAAGGGGGAGATTGTTGGCCCGAAGGCCTTCCTCTCTAATTTTGATGATGATTAACTCATGTAGTTATGTTTACTAATATTCTTGTGTTTTTAGTTTCAGATCATTAAGCAAGATATTAGTTGGTGATTGCTTCAAAAGGAGGAGTTTGAAAGCTTCACTTGGTGATTCCCGAGCCCGAGCGTCAAGATGATACATAGCCATGCTCGTTGGATCACGGAGTTTGGACCGAGTCGACTTGAAGACTGAAGATCATCAAGAAGACTTAGGTATCCTAGTTTTAGTTTAGTGTGTTTAGATCCATTTATAAAGATAAGAATAGTTGATATGCTCAAGTTCACAATACACACACGTTTCATGTTTTAGAATTGGTTTTCATGAATAGATTGATCAAAACAAATTTACATGGTTTATATGTATAGTAGATGTATTCTAGTTATACATGCATGCTTAAACTTTTTATACAAACTTATTTTGACTTTCCTATTCATGTGTTGAAAAATACAAGTTTGATAAAATACAAGTTTTAGTTTTTGGTAAAAATGTTAAAACACAAAAATGGTTTCATATGCTTGATATTTGAGCTAAACTTTTTATCACATGTTTATATATCAATGCAAATGAGAAAACTATTTTTGGTTATTTTTACAAAGACTTAAAAGATTTTTAGAAATATTTTAACATGTGTTTCTGTCTTAGATTTGTGGCTGACAGGCCAGATCGGCCGACCGCACGGGTCGACCGCACCAAAGGCCGGTCGACCCTTGCGGTCGACCAACGTGCACAAGCTTGTGCACGTTTGGCAGACAGAAGGGACGGTCGGCGGGCGGCCGACCGGACCAGAGAGCTTTGCTCTCTGTATCTGGGCGGTCGGCCGGACGGTCGACCGGATTGCCCCAACGGTCATAATTCTGACCGTTGGCGGTCGGCCGGGCGGCCGACCGCTAGGCCTGTCAGGCTGCCAGATCAGCCTAACGGCTAGTTTCTGTTTTGGCCTATATAAACCCCATTCATTTGGGATTTTGGTTAAGGTTTTTACAAGAGAAAATTTGTTGTTTCCCTAGTGTTAAAAACAAGTTTTCAAAAGTGTTTTGAGCTTTAAACTTCCAATCTTATTTGTTTTAGGTTTTGAGAAAATCAAAGAAAAGAGTATTTTGGGAGATTTGTCTTGGCTTTCATTTTCTATCTTTTACAAGAGTTTTCTCAAGTATTTTCTTTGAGTTTTTATTTTCCAAACACCTAGTTTTTCACACTTGAGCCTTATCTTCTATCCTATTCTATTTAGGATCCTTGTTTGTGGTAAAAGGAAAGAGGTTTTGGTTGAGACATACCACTTATTATAAACCCTTGATTTCTTGAGTTGCTCCCTCCTTGGTAGAGGTTGAGGTTGTTGTATTGGGTTGGTGTTTGCTCCCTCTTTGGTAGAGGTGGAGATTGTGGTTTGCTCCCTCTAGTGAGAGGTGGAGTTTGGTTTGTATACCCTCTTCGGTAGAGGTGTGTGTTTGTTGTTGTTTGGCTACGGGCCTACCCCTCGGTTGTGAGGCGGTGTTTGAGAGAGGAGTTCGGTACTCCATTGTTGTAACAAATCCTCCTCGGTGGAGGTTCCCTCGGTGGGAGATAGTGGATTGGAAATCCTTCATGGTGGTGAAGGCGGGGATGTAAAGCTAGGGGCTCGAACCTCGAAACATATCTTTGTGTTTGCGTTTGATCCATTATCTCTTAACTCTCTCTCTTTAATTATGCAAAGCATCATTCATATCATATCATCATATTTGCTTGTGTTGAGCATTGCTTCATATTGCCTATCTTTATATGCTTGTGTGTTTGTGTACCTTACTTATACTTAACCACAAGAGTTTCACATAGCACCTCAACCCATATCTAGGGGAATCAAGAGGAGTTAGTCCAGAGCCCTTCACGGGGAATTTGGCTACACTTGTGTGTTGTATTAAGTGTGATTGCAATATTTGTTTAAGCTTCCGCATTTAGCGCATTTAGTTTCTAGATTAGCATTATCACCTATTCACCCCCTCTAGGTGTTTTACAATAGATGCAGTATGATAGAAATAGTATATTGATTAAATTATTGAAGATTTTATTAATATTTATAACTCGGATGGGATTAGGACATTTCGGTTAATTAGCAATTGTGAACATGAACCGATAATGATGGAACTGATCAAAGTAATTGATAATGAACTGAATTAGAGTAACTGAATTTCTAATACTATCGGACATGCTTGATAAATAAATTGAACATCAAAAACTTATTGTTAAGCCAAGTATACGGGATACTCAAATATTATGTAGTATGTTGAGTATTGATCTTGCGAATATTGTTTTCGTATTTGTTGTGTTTCATGATATATACGCTCATAACGTGATTTTGTGTATCAACTAGCACATTTGAGGCAGCAAGGGTCAGCTGGTGACCTACATGATTATATATCAATTAAGTTGTTAATCGATAGCAACTGAAAGCAATTTGATAGATAAATAATTAAGATTTATCGAACCCAATGAGAGGTGGAAGAATAAAACTTTTGAATCAGAACTCATAAGTGGATATTGTACTTTTAGCTATTAATGATTACTAATGAAAAACTACTGAATAAGATCAAGTCTGATGATTATCAGATAATGGGTGGCCGATGATGGTGTATAAGTATCACGGGAGTAATTAAACTGTAAAAACCAGTTAGAGTCAGTATTGAGTAAATCTGACAACTTAATATGATATATACCGATTAGAGATGAATATTCTATATCAACAAAACAAATACCGATAGTATTGAACTAGTATTTTGGTATGCCTACTCGATACACCGGAGACTTTCAAGTATTCTTTTAATTGATTTAGCAGAACATCAGAATCCTCTATTAAGCTTGAAAGTCACATCTTTATAGTGACACTGATTATATCTAACCGGTAGGAGTTAGATAATTACCTTAATAATTGAAAGTTAGTAATACAGACGAAAGATTGAGCGTCGTGTCAATGAGATTAGTAATCCAGTATGGGTGAGTGATATGTGTATGTGTACGCATGTACATATGTGTGTGGTTTGATTCATATGCGAACGCAGATGATGATTTGGCTAGTAAATGACTGTGTGGTTTGGAACTAGAAGACAGAAGTAAGCAATAACAAAACATGCTGTATAGAAGTCAGTAGCGTTAACACCAGTACTGGTGGAACCTGGGGTAAATTTGGGTTGTACCAAATAAAAGTACTAAAATCAACCCTTACTTGAAATAAAGGATAATTATGATATCAAAAGTGTAATAATTCATTAATATCCGAATTGTCGTGTAACAATCACTTGTATTAGAAGTAATGAGAAGATTTTGAATTAAATTAAGTTGTAGCCAATAGGCAGTTTAAATGAGGATAAAAGAGGTAAATGATGACAAGTCCCGAATGTTAATTAAATGATAAAAGGTGAATAAGTATTATGATTAGGAGAAGCGAATACAGGTACACGAGTCAGAACTTGACCGGTAAGATATTGGAGATCATTAAATTGAATGCTTACACGGGTGCATGATCGACATGTTATTGTGTATGCATAGTAGTCTAATACATGCCTCTTAAAAAAATAGTTTTATTAATGAACATCATACTTGACTTTATGCATATGTTTGGCTACACATATATTGAAATGATATAACATGTTGGTTATCTTGAAAAGGCTTGCATGTTATTAGTTTAATAAGTGGTTACTTATACATGTTAATGTCTTTCTTAATATTGGTATCATGTAAAGTAGGAATCATGTGAATCCTTTATGTTGACATTGTCTTATGAATCATTGCACGTGGTTATTACATGAAGGATATGATTATTGCATGTATGGACGAAGGGACCGGGTTGAACCGGAGGTGATCGAAGGGGAGAATAATACGTGGTAAACGTATCGGAGGAAGGACTGGGTTGAACTAAAGGTGATCGAATGGGAGAATAATACGTGGTAAACGTATCAGAGGAAGGGACCAGGTTGAACTGGAGGTGATCGAAGGGGAGATTATATTTTATGTTGATCACGTATGCATGTTACGATTATATTTTATGTTGATCATGTATGTTAATTTGCATGTTACGATTTTATTTTATGTTGATCAAGTATGTCAATATCGTTAAGTTAGAAATTGGATGTTGATAGGTATGACACCTAGTATATCATATGATTGTTTATGATATCCGGTATATGGATATGATTGTTATGATATCCGAATTATGGATGTTAATAGGTATGGCACCTAGTATATCATATGATTGTTTATGATATCTGGTATATGGATATGATTGTTACGATATTCGAATTATGGATGTTAATAGGTATGACACCTAGTATATGCATGTGATTGTTTATGATAACCGGTATATGGATATGATTGTTATGACATCCAGTATATATATGTGAGTGTCCCGTATTTCCTGTATGAACACAATTATAATTAGATACTATCATGAGTAGCGTGTGATGTCATATGTATATTGTGGTAGGTGCAATATTGAACTGTAACTAATTTAGTGAGTAAGATTAGACTCTTTAAGAGTTATGTTGTGACCATGACTATATATATGAAATACGAACATGTTACAAACTGAAAACCAGAGAGGTGATTGTAAGAGACTAACTGTAACGCCCGATCCTAAGGATACAGAGACGTTATGGCGACGTACATACGCGAGGTGAAAACACACTCACGAGTACGTTAAGCCTCAGTACAGGATATAACTTCCATATACACATGAGTTCCAGCATGAAATAAGTACGAGAATACCTGCAGAAAGAAGTCAGCGATCATAACAGATATGAAAAATGGAGACAAATAAGATAACGGAAATAAAGCAATAAGATACCTAGGAATAGTCCCGACGAGGAATCTCTGATGTGACTCCAAGACACTCCCTGATAATACGGTAACTCGGATCTCTAACCTGGGCACGCAAACCCAGGGTCGTCAGAAAGCGACCTAGTGAGTGATAAAATGAAGGAGGCAGTAATATATACAATAGTAATACAAGCTCGATACATAGATATATTACATGATGTGGTACTAGTGATACCATATAATAAGTATAGAATTAACAGTAGAAAAATATAGAAACAATGTCATCTTTTATTACCATCACTACTTAGCCGGTTATTATTGGGTCATGTGTATAGTCGTGTCTAGTTTATAAAATAAATGTTGTGGTCTAGTGGTGACGTGATAGAAGTGAACATGCAGGTGGGCATATGCAATATGAACATGCAAGTGGGCATATACAATATAACCTCACTACTGTGTTATACATATACAGTTGTCTACAAGGTATACAGACAACAGAATAGATGCAATGCAGAACATGTGTAATATGCCACCAAAAAGAAAGTAACATGTACCAGGCAAAGTAACAATATACATGTAACATAATATCGGGTAAATGATCAGGTACATAGTAAACATGTATCAGGAAAAGAACAGTAACAAGTAGTAAATATGTATCAGGCAAGTCATGTTATTTATACAATAGTAGCAATCAGTACCACTTGGTATTTTAATCAATCTCTTTCAGTGTCCCATACCACTGGCAGTTCATACTGGAGCCCGCACTCCAGTCGAACCCATCCGGACATGGCCTACGGGTGCCATTATCCAGACGAGAGAGTGGTCAAATAACAAGTGTTCCCGACGTCACTATTGTATATACTATTTTATTATGTTAATTGGAAACCCATGGTCGAGGAGTTCTTATCGGGTAGGTGTATCCCGTGCATACCCAGGATCACGGCCTTTATCAGACCCCTGGCTGCTAAGACCAGAGCCCTCCGCTAAGAGGGGAACAATAATCAAGTAACAATAGCTCATGGAGCAATTGGTAGGTAGCACTACCATCCCCTGCAGTGGGAGAACAATATGGATCCAGTACATCACCCGATAAGATCTAATCAACCGTCAAGTCTCCCCCATACCCCAGTTATCATTATGATCTGATATGTCAAGTATCCAATGTAACAAGAACAAATAACAGTACATGATACGGGTAACATGATAACTGACCAGAGCTCTGTTGATAACATAGAACAATATGACGGGAAACGGGAACAATATAATGGGAACAATATAACGGGAAACGGGAACAATAGGTGTGGGATTCCACATAGTGCATATCAACAGCTCATGTATCCAGTTACGGGACTATCCATATCAGTAACAGGAAACAATCATATAACATGAATACGGGAACATGAAACAATAATACATATAATATGCACGGTGATCCATATGACAAGAAGATAGAGAGACCATATAGGCATGTGTGACAGGGATATAGAGCATGACATACATGTGTAACAGTGATATGTAAACATGAAATGCAGGCATGTGTAACCGTGATATGTAAACATGAAATGCAATAGTCCGTGCAGTGGTCTATCAGTGTACCAGTGGAATATCTATGTGTGGTAATACGCCGTGTAATATCTCTGTGCACGTGCATGTCATAACAGTGATCAGTGCGTCCATGTAACGAGGATATCAATATAAATGACGGTATCCAGTGTCCTAGAATATCCGTATATTGGTAGGTCACAGACATGCAGTATTAGTGTCGTGAATCTCAGTATCTATGTAATGGTGTACATGAAATACTGATATCCAGTGTAACCGATACATGCACTACGGTATTTAGTGTACCAGTGGGTCGGTCAGGATGATAGTGGAGTATGCGTGTCTTCGTGTCCATGTAGCATTAGTGTGGAACCATACTAGTTATCCATGCAGTGACGGTGTCTAGTGATTCTTTAATTGATCATCTATCTTTATGTCTATGTTTATAACACATGTCGTTTCTCGAGTTAAGTTACTAATTTAACATAAGTACGATTTCATAACTAAAGCAATCACTCACGACTTTAATAAATATGAATAAATAAATATAATTTAGAAAAGGAAAACACTCACAAACTGGCTATAGGACTGTAGCTCTCTTCCCCACGATCGCAACGGATCCAGAATCGCCCGAATCGGAGTCCGGATGCTCCAGATATCGCCCGAACACTAAATCAGACAAAAAGGGTTAAATATGTAAATAAAAATAAGTTAAATGTAATTAATAAAAGTGAGCAGGGGTTTTTCTGCAAAGTTACCTTTAATGGGTTACGGATGCGGGTTGAGGTTAACGGGTCGGATTCAGATCCAAACCCGAACCCATAACTTAAGTAAATGGATATGGGTTAACGGGTCGGGTTGGAAGGTAATGGGTTTTTGATTAACCCTTTTAGGTTAATGGGTTTGGTTTTCACCCCAAACCCAACCAAGAGAAGGGAACAACAGCAGCAGCTGTTGCTGCTGCTGTGTTCATGCGCGGCCGGCCGGCCTGCCGGCGGCGGTCAGCCCAAGAGAGAGAAAGGGAGAGAAAGATAAGGGAAAGGTGAATGGAAAAGAAAAAGAAGAAAAGGAAGAAACAGAGGAAGAAAAGAAGGAGAAGAAAAGAGAAAAGAGAAGGAAAAGGGGGGTGATGGCGGCGCCGGCCGTGGCCGAGGCGCGGCGGCCGGCGGTGGCGCCGGCCGCGCTGGCTTGGCTGCGGCCCAAGGGAGCAGCCCCTCCCCTTGTGGGAGGGTCTGTACAGAGAGAGAGAGAGGGAGAGATAGAGAGAGAATTAGAGAGAGAGAGAGAGAGAGTTTCTTAGAGAGAGAGGGGAGGTTGAAGTTAGAGGGGAGAGAGAGAAATTGGATTTTTAAAGGAGGGGGGGAAACGCCATTTGGTCAATGGCGGTGGAAGAGAAGAGTGTGGAAGAAGGAAGAAAGAAAAAGAAAAGAAAAGAATTTAAAATTATAAAATAATATTATTAAATTTAGCCCAAATTTTGACTAGTCCCGAACGGTACCCAAAAATTACAGAAAATAGAAAATATTATCCTGAGACGTAATATGAAAACAGTTTAAAGAAATTCTATCCGGTTTGCAAATTAAAAATCCCGGAGTGTCTCGCCGAAACGGGCGACACCGGTTTGGCCGGATTTTTCATAAATTCAGAAAAATTCCCGAAAATACCCTAACATAGAGAACACGATTTTAAGACACATGGTGAAAGCGGATTCTCAAAATTCTACTCCATTTATGAAATAAATATCGTAGAGCCGATTATCGGTATCGGTCGACACCGACTACGGAGATTTTCCAAAATAATCCAGAAAATTTCCAGAAAATTCGGAAAAATCTCAAATATTAGAAAATGATTTTTAAAACTGAAATCAGCTCAATCGGACTACCACGAAGGTCAAATCAAATTTTGTACGTCGTATCGCGTACCGACACGGTGATACGTACACCGGAAAGCAGGGGGTTACATTTCTCCCCACCTTACAAAAAATTGCTTCCTCGCAATTTCAATCAGGTGTGAGAACAAGATTTTTAACCCCAAAAGCCGAAAAGTTACGGGTCCACGACACTTCCGCTGCGCACTCTGCTATCTATAAGGAACTCGGGATGGAGAAGTATGGTAGTGAACGAATCCTAACAGACGGGAAGCAAGATGATGCAATGAAAATGAGAAGGAAATCGGATGTTTTGGTTGACAACTGGAAGGAAGGAAGGAAGACAAACAAGTCAAGAAATGAATTGTCCAGGTCATGGTATTCATGTACTCGTTGCTGGAACCCCAAATTCAGATACAGAGAAGGTAATCTGAACCTGATTGTACTGTTGGTCAGAGCCCGAGTATTGACCCAGGTGGTTACCCACACCAGGTGTGAAACCTAGGCTCTGATACCACTTTGTAACGCCCCGATCCTAAGGATACAGAGACGTTATGGTGACGTACATACGCGAGGTGAAAACACACTCACGAGTACGTTAAGCCTCAGTACAGGATATAACTTCCATATACACATGAGTTCCAGCATGAAATAAGTACGAGAATACCTGCAGAAAGAAGTCAGCGATCATAACAGATATGAAAAATGGAGACAAATAAGATAACGGAAATAAAGCAATAAGATACCTAGGAATAGTCCCGACGAGGAATCTCTGATGTGACTCCAAGACACTCCCTGATAATACGGTAACTCGGATCTCTAACCTGGGCACGCAAACCCAGGGTCGTCAGAAAGCGACCTAGTGAGTGATAAAATGAAGGAGGCAGTAATATATACAATAGTAATACAAGCACGATACATAGATATATTACATGATGTGGTACTAGTAATACCATATAATAAATATAGAATAAACAGTAGAAAAATATAGAAACAATGTCATCTTTTATTACCATCACTACTTAGCCGGTTATTATTGGGTCATGTGTATAGTCGTGTCTAGTTTATAGAATAAATGTTGTGGTCTAGTGGTGACGTGATAGAAGTGAACATGCAGGTGGGCATATGCAATATGAACATGCAAGTGGGCATATACAATATAACCTCACTACTGTGTTATACATATACAGTTGTCTACAAGGTATACAGACAACAGAATAGATGCAATGCAGAACATGTGTAATATGCCACCAAAAAGAAAGTAACATGTACCAGGCAAAGTAACAATATACATGTAACATAATATCGGGTAAATGATCAGGTACATAGTAAACATGTATTAGGAAAAGAACAGTAACAAGTAGTAAATATGTATCAGGCAAGTCATGTTATTTATACAATAGTAGCAATCAGTACCACTTGGTATTTTAATCAATCTCTTCCAGTGTCCCATACCACTGGCAGTTCATACTGGAGCCCGCACTCCAGTCGAACCCATCCGGACATGGCCTACGGGTGCCATTATCCAGACGAGAGAGTGGTCAAATAACAAGTGTTCCCGACGTCACTATTGTATATACTATTTTATTATGTTAATTGGAAACCCATGGTCGAGGAGTTCTTATCGGGTAGGTGTATCCCGTGCATACCCGGGATCACGGCCTTTATCAAACCCTGGCTGCTAAGACCAGAGCCCTCCGCTAAGAGGGGAACAATAATCAAGTAACAATAGCTCATGGAGCAATTGGTAGGTAGCACTACCATCTCCTGCAGTGGGAGAACAATATGGATCCAGTACATCACCCGATAAGATCTAATCAACCGTCAAGTCTCCCCCATACCCCAGTTATCATTATGATCTGATATGTCAAGTATCCAATGTAACAAGAACAAATAACAGTACATGATACGGGTAACATGATAACTGGACCAGAGCTCTGTTGATAGCATAGAACAATATGACAGGAAACGGGAACAATATAATGGGAACAATATAACGGGAAACGGGAACAATAGATGTGGGATTCCACATAGTGCATATCAACAGCTCATGTATCCAGTTACGGGACTATCCATATCAGTAACAGGAAACAATCATATAACATGAATACGGGAACATGAAATAATAATACATCTAATATGCACGGTGATCCATATGACAAGAAGATAGAGAGACCATATAGGCATGTGTGACAGGGATATAGAGCATGACATACATGTGTAACAGTGATATGTAAACATGAAATGCAGGCATGTGTAACCGTGATATGTAAACATGAAATGCAATAGTCCGTGCAGTGGTCTATCAGTGTACCAGTGGAACATCTATGTATGGTAATACGCCGTGTAATATCTCTGTGCACGTGCATGTCATAACAGTGATCAGTGCGTCCATGTAACGAGGATATCAATATAAATGACGGTATCCAGTGTCCTAGAATATCCGTATATTGGTAGGTCACAGACATGCAGTATTAGTGTCGTGAATCTCAGTATCTATGTAATGGTGTACATGAAATACCGATATCCAGTGTAACCGATACATGCACTACGGTATTTAGTGTACCAGTGGGTCGGTCAGGATGATAGTGGAGTATGCGTATCTTCGTATCCATGTAGCATTAGTGTGGAACCATACTAGTTATCCATGCAGTGACGGTGTCTAGTGATTCTTTAATTGATCATCTATCTTTATGTCTATGTTTATAACAGATGCCGTTTCTCGAGTTAAGTTACTAATTTAACATAAGTACGATTTCATAACTAAAGCAATCACTCACGACTTTAATAAACATGAATAAATAAATATAATTTAGAAAAGGAAAACACTCACAAACTGGCCATAGGACTGTAGCTCTCTTCCCCGCGATCGCAACGGATCCAGAATCGCCCGAATCGGAGTCCGGATGCTCCAGATATCGCCCGAACACTAAATCAGACAAAAAGGGTTAAATATGTAAATAAAAATAAGTTAAATGTAATTAATAAAAGTGAGCAGGGGTTTTTCTGCAAAGTTACCTTTAATGGGTTACGGATGCAGGTGAGGTTAACGGGTCGGATTCAGATCCAAACCCGAACCCATAACTTAAGTAAATGGATATGGGTTAACGGGTCGTGTTGGAAGGTAATTGGGTTTTTGATTAACCCTTTTAGGTTAATGGGTTTGGGTTTCACCCCAAACCCAACCAAGAGAAGGGAATAACAGCAGCAGCTGTTGCTGCTGCTGTGTTCATGCGCGGCCGGCCTGCCGGCGGCGGTCCCGGCCGCCGGCAGCGGTCAGCCCAAGAGAGAGAAAGGGAGAGAAAGATAAGGGAAAGGTGAATGGAAAAGAAAAAGAAGAAAAGGAAGAAACAGAGGAAGAAAAGAAGGAGAAGAAAAGAGAAAAGAGAAGGAAAAGGGGGGTGGTGGCGGCGCCGGCCGTGGCCGAGGCGCGATGGCCGGCGGTGGCGCCGGCCGCACTGGGCTTGGCTGCGGGCCAAGGGAGCAGCCCCTCCCCTTGTGGGAGGGTCTGTACAGAGAGAGGGAGGGAGAGATAGAGAGAGAATTAGAGAGAGAGAGAGTTTCTTAGAGAGAGAGGGGAGGTTGTAGTTAGAGGGGAGAGAGAGAAATTGGATTTTTAAAGGAGGGGGGAAACGCCATTTGGTCAATGGCGGTGGAAGAGAAGAGTGTGGAAGAAGGAAGAAAGAAAAAGAAAAGAAAAGAATTTAAAATTATAAAATAATATTATTTAATTTAGCCCAAATTTTGACTAGTCCCGAACGGTTCCCAAAAATTACAGAAAATAGAAAATATTATCCTGAGACGTAATATGAAAACGGTTTGAAGAAATTCTATCCGGTTTGCAAATTAAAAATCCCGGAGTGTCTCGCCGATACGGGCGACACCGGTTTGGCCGGATTTTTCATAAATTCAGAAAAATCCCCGAAAATACCCTAACGTAGAGAACACGATTCTAAGACATATGGTGAAAGCGGATTCTCAAAATTCTACTCCATTTATAAAATAAAAATCGTAGAGCCGATTATCGGTATCGGTCGACACCGACTACGGAGATTTTCCAAAATAATCCAGAAAATTTCCAGAAAATTCGAAAAAATCTCAAATATTAGAAAATGATTTTTAAAACTGAAATCAGCTCAATCGGATTACCACGGAGGTCAAATTAAATTTTGTACGTCGTATCGCGTACCGACACGGTGATACGTACACCGGAAAGCAGGGGGTTACACTAACGAGTAGGTCAAGTATTACAAAATCATTGAGATTGTATGTTAATAAAATATTGGTCACGTGTACACAGAAGAATACATATAGGAAGTATCAGATAATAGAAAGAGTCTATGATTCATAAGCTGCAGTACAACTACAAGTAGAAAGTATTGAAACTAATTTTTGACATTGCTCAACTGCATAATACTTGAAGTACAATGGTAGTATAATACAAACTCTATTTTGAATGACTTCACTCACTGCGCTGTTGAGCTCACCCCACCACAGATTGATATTTTCAGGTCACGGCAAGGCGAAGGTTTCACTTAGAGCTGCAAGGACGTTCTCCTGAGATAACGTATGTACTTATTGTAGAATGTGAATCCTTTTGTAAACTCTGATGTTATTAGTCACTATGAGTTAGAATATTATATCACGGAAGCACTCTTATGTATATGTTTATTTGATAGACCTTGGATGAACTAAATGATGAAAATGAGATTTATAAGTAGGCTGATGTTAGCCGAAATCTAAATTATTGTATTGAGATGGAGTCTATATTTCAGAGGAAATGTTGTCGAAATTTCTTTAGTATATTCTGATTAACGAGCAATAAGGTTGATGATCATGAAATTTTAAGGTAATTAAATCTAGGACCGTTACAGTTGGTATCATAGCTTAGGCTTAGAAACTTGAAATAGAACTCAGGTGTGGGTCTAAGGCAGTATTAGCCTAGAGATTGATTCAAGTCGTTGGTTCAGAAATAACATTGATTGTTATAATGAATGTCTGCGAGTGTGCAGTTGTATGAATGAATGTGTGCCTTGATGTAAGAAGTTCATAGGTGTAATGGGTTCTTATGCGTATGATTAATCTCGAAATGCATGATATTTAACTTTTTCTTATATTCGAATGAAAGTATACCCGCATATACTTTGATTCAGATGAGTTCTATTAGGGGTGCGGGCCCTTAGTATGAACTACCGGTGGTATAGGACACTGGGATAAGGAAATGACAAAAATATCAGGTAAGATAAGTTTTAATCAGAATGGAAGAACCATATTGAGGACGTATCATCGAGTATGGTACGTGTATGTGCTGATGCGATATGTGATGATATATAATACGATTATCACAAAGTGTGATGTGTGTATGTAATATCATATGATGTGTATATCACCAAGTATGATGGTGAATGTAGTGATATAAAGTACTTGTAAGATATATTCTGTGTGAAAGTAATAATATTGGATATATATTACATGTTGTGAACACATAAGGAAATGCATGGCCGGAAGAGAATAAAAATTACCTTATTAGAAGAAAGATTTCATGAGATAAAGAAGAAATTGAAAGTATTACTCTTACCTATTATCAGATGTGCCAAGTTTCGAGGACGAAACTTTTTCTAAGAGGGTAGAGCTGCAACAACCGGATTGGTAAACTCTGGATTAATAATATTTATCATAAATTCTTATGATTTTTAAATTAATTGTTTCCGTATTAGATAATATTCGGTGATTCATTGTGGAAATCTGGAATGGATTTAAGTTTCTATAAATCATACCGGATTAATTGATACAAAAAATATATGAAAATATACGGATGTATATATTGCATGAAATACTCGTATTAAATACCGAGTATTGGTATTCATACCTATTTTTGATTATATTAAATAAATTGAGAAAATGAAGAAATAAATAAATAAATAAATAAATAAATAAGATTTGATTGATGGAGTATGGGAGGTGTGGGAGGTATGGTAAGTAAGGGGAATAGGTGGGGGAGTAGGTAGGGGAGTAGGTGGGGGAGAGAGATAAAAATCTCCCTCCCTAACTCTCTCTCTCTCTCTCTCTCTCTCTCTCTCCCCCCTCGCTCTCATCTTCTCTCCCTCTCTGGTGATGGCCGGCGGCACGCGGGAGGCCGGCCAGGCGCCGGTCATGGGGGGCGCCAGCCCCCACCCTCTCTCTCTTCTCTCTCTCCCTCTCTCTCGCGGTGGGGCCCTCCGGTGGCCAGGGGCGCCGCCGCCGCCGGCGGCGGGCGCGCGAAGGCGGCGGCAGTAGCGCATGGCTGCTGCTGCTTATTTGGGTGAAAAACCCAAACGGGTTTGGGTTTTTGGCTTAACCCAAACCCGACCCGTTTGCACCCAAACCCGACCCTTTAAAGGTAAAATTTTATTTTAGCCCCTGTGAAATTATAAATTACTTTAGGGACCCTGAAAAATTACAAACAGCCCCCTGAATATTTTCACGTATCTAACCTTTTATATTGAGTTTGGTTTCTGAACGATATCTTGGCCATCCGAAGTCGGATTCGGACGATTCTTGAGCCGTTGTGATTGTAAAAACGAGAGCTACACGTCTGGTATATCAGTATATGGTATTAGGTGTTTAAAATTTATCGGTATACTCGATGAGTGAAATTCCTAACTTAAGTCTGTTTTTCCCCAATTTAGAAATAATTGTTATTGGGAAGTTATTGATAAAATTGATTTATTGGAACTAAGAGATTACATCATTAAATAGATAATTGTGGTAGTTATTGTAAAAGTGAATTGGTGTTATGGAACCGAAATCCAATATTATATCCCGAATAATGAATTGCAGGCGTGTTATATATCTATGTGTGAACATAATACGGGTATGATATCAAGTTGTGTCTTACCATTTACAACTCGTATAGTCATGACAATTAAACGCCTGTAAGTATATTGGTATGGATGAACACCAAAAAATACCACACGAGTTATGTGTTTGTGAATTTCTGAGTGTTATATATATGTTGCGAGTATTTATTAGAAATAAGAACCGAATAATTAAGTATTGGGTTCTGATAGAAATGATTAAGTATAAATTATCAGCTAATGCCATTTGTCTGTATGTGATGAATATTGGTGCCACTTGACCTGAAAATTATTAAGTAGGTAAAGTCTACCCCGATTCCTTTAAACACTGTGATTACATATGCGTTAACTAGTAAGAAAATAATAATGATAGTTAAATGAAGATTGATATTATATGCAAGTGATGTCCAATCTGTTATGAAAGTAATAGTTAAGGATAATAATAATCGGATGGCAATTGGTTAATACCGGTATACTCGATGAGTGGACTAAACAGTGACAATGGGGAATCGATTACAGATCTTGAATGTTTATTTATTAATAAGAGATAATTAGAAATTAGTTAAGATAAAAGATCACTTGAGACCCATCAACCATGATCGGATAATTATAGAATTGGTTATGTTGATACTGATATAAGCAGAATCCGAAGTTAATATTAGAATTGAACTAAACAAATGAAATTAGAAATTATCTTTGAGTAACTCGATGTAACCGTGATATAGAAAACTCTGTCAATTGGGATATATGTAATTGATGCAGTATGATAGAAATAGTGTATTGATTAAATTATTGAAGGTTTTGTTAATATTGATAACTCGGATGGGATCGGGACATTTCGGTTAATTAGCAATTGTGAACGTGAAACGATAATGATGGAACTGATCAAAGTAATTGATAATGAACTGAATTAGAGTAACTGAATTCCTAATACTATCGGACATGCTTGATAAATAAATTGAATATCAAAAGCTTATTGTTAAGCCAAGTATAGGGATACTCAAATATTATATAGTATGTTGAGTATTGATCTTGCGAATACTATTTCGTATTTGTTGTGTTTCATGATATATACGCTCATAACGTGATTTTGTATATCAACTAGCACACTTGAGGCAGCAAGGGTCAACTGGTGACCTACATGATTATATATCAATTAAGTCGGCAGCAACTGAAAGCAATTTGATAGATAAATAACTAAGATTTATCGAACCCAATGAGAGGTAGAAGAATAAAACCTTTGAACTAGAACTCATAAGTGGATATTGTACTTTTAGCGATTAATGATTATTAATGAAAAATTACTGAATAAGATCAAGTCTGATGATTATCAGATAATGGGTGACCGATGATGGTGTATAAATATCACGTGAGTAATTAAACTGTAAAAACCAGTTAGAGTCAATATTGAGTAAATCTGACAACTTAATATGATATATACCGATTAGAGATAGATAATTCGATATCAACAAAACAAATACCGATAGTATTGAACTAGTATTTTGGTATGCCTACTCGATATACCGGAGTCTTTCAAGTATTCTTATAATTAATTTAGCAGAACATCAGAATCCCCTATTAAGCTTGGAAGTCACATCTTTATAGTGACACTGATTATATCTAACCGGTAGGAGTTAGATAATTACCTTAATAATTGAAAGTTAGTAATACAGACGAAAGATTGAGCGTCGTGTCAATGAGATTAGTAATCCAGTATGGGTAAGTGATATGTGTATGCGTACGTATGTAGATATGTGTGTGGTTTGATTCATATGCGAACGCAGATGATGATTTGACTCGTAAATGACTGTGTGGTTTGGAACTAGAAGATAGAAGTAAGCAATAATAAAATATGTTGTATAGAAGTCAGTAGCGTTAACACCAGTATTGGTAGAACCTCGGGTAAATTTGGGCTGTACCAAATAAAAGTACTAAAATCACTCCTTACTTGAAATAAAGGATAATTATGATATAAAAAGTGTAATAATTCATTAATATCAGAATTGTCGTGTAACTATCACTTGTATTAGAAGTAATTGTTGGCCCAGAGGCCTTCCACTCTAGTTTTGATGATGATTAACTCATGTAGTTATAGTTTACTAATAATCTTGTGATTTTTAGTTTCATATACTTAACCAAGATATTAGTATGTGATTAGATTCAACAAAGGTGTTTTGGAGCTTTCACATGGTGATTCAAGAGCCCGAGCGTTAAAGTTCATATCTAGCACTCGTTTGGAGTCAAGCTCGGTGGATCACATTTGGATCGAGTCGACTTGGAGACGGAGCTCTACAAGAAGACTTCGGTACAGAGTTTAGTTTATTGTTTAGATCCATTGTTAAACATTAGATAGTGTGATATGCTCAAGTTCACAACACACACACTTGTTTAAGTTTCATGTTTTGATTTTCAGTTTTTGGTTTAACTGATCTTGGTTTTCATGAATAGATAGAATCAAAACAAGTTTACATAGTTTAATGTATATTAGATTTATTCTATATACATATATGCTTCAACTATTTAAACAAACTTAGTTTGATAGTCGATTTCATGAGTTTGGTGTTTTGGTATTTTAACAAAACTTATTTTTGAATTTATTGTCAAAAACATTAATATATATCTTTATATGTATATTGGATTATATCCATATACTATATGCCTCAAAATTGTTTAAATATCATGTTTTTGTATTTATGCAAGTTTATAGAAAAATCGTATTTTCCTTTAGAAGTTTGGTTTCTAGAAAATACCGTTTTTGGTTTGGACAAAATTTTTAAGTTACAAAAATAGTTCAAAATATTTGTAACATAGTTTGATTTTGCTCAAACATGTTTGTATATCAAAGTATTATACTAAAACTATTTTGTGGATTTTTAGAAATTTTATGAAATTTATTTGACAAATAAAAACCCAAATTTTAAATTCCTTAACCAGCCCTGCTAGGCTCTGTCGGTCGACCGGATCGGTCGACCGACGTGCACAAGAACGTGCACGCTGACCAGCCACTTAGGCCGGTCGACTGAGCGGTCAACCGACTGAAAGTGTCCCACTCTCGGGTGTGGGTGGTCGACCGGACGGTCGACCCTGAGGCTTGGCACGGTCGACCGAGCAGTCGACCGGCCAGAGTTAACTGCTCTCTGGAATTGGCACGGTCGACCGGCAGGCTCAACGGTCATATTTTTTACCGTTAGCCGATCGACCGGCCGGTCGACCGGAAGGCCAATCTGGGCCTAGTCAGCTGCCAACGGGCAGATTTTGATTGGGCTTATAAATACCCCAATCTTTGGCCAGTTTTGAACAAGGTTTTTAGAGAGAAAAATTTCAGATCTTTTCAAGTGTTTTCAGCAAAAAGTTTTTGGGTTAAAATTCCTATTCTCTATTTGTTTTTAAAGTGTTTGTTATTTCAATGAAAATAGTCTTTTGGGAATTTGTTTTTGGTCTAAAAATTCTATATCTATTTGGAGATTTCCCAAGTGATTTTTTTTGTTAAAAACACTTTGTTTTCCATACTTGAGCCTATCTTGCTATCCTATCTATTAGGATCTTTGTTTTGTGGGAAAAGAAGTTGTTTGTGGTTGAGATAGACCACCTAGTTGTAAACCCTCATAATTTGTGATATCCCTCTTGTGTAGAGGTTGATTGGAGTGGTGGTTGGCTCCCTCTAGTGTGAGATGGAGTTTGTGTTGGAATCCCTCAAGTGTGAGGTGATTGATTTGTATTGGCTAAGTGCCTACCCCTCTTGTGTGAGGTGGTGTTTGTGTTAGTTGTGCCTTGCCTCTGTGAGAGGTTGTATTGGTTGAGAGAGAAGTTGTGTACTCCCGGTTATTGTATTATCCAAATCCTCGGTGGAGGTTCCCTGTGTGGGAATCCTGTGTGGACAAGTTCTGAAAATTCTTCTGTGTGAAGGCGGGGACGTAAAGCTGTGTGCTCGAATCTCGAAACATATTCATGTGTTTGTGTTTGATCCATTGACTCTAACTCTCTCTCTTTTACATTGAGCATTGCATCATATTGACATATCATATATGCTTGTGTTGTTTGTGTGTGCCTCACTTGTGTTTAACCACGAGAGTTTCATATAGCACCTCAACTCTTATTCAGAGGAATCAAGAGGAGTTAGTCCAGAGCCCTTCACCCGGAATTCGGCTACACTCGTTGGTTACACTAAGTGTGTTACAATTTAAGTTTTATTTTCTGCATTTTGTTTATTAGATTAGCCGTATACCTATTCACCCCCCTCTAGGTGTACTTACAATTGGTATCAGAGTATGTATATTTCATGTTTGGTATCAGAGCCTACGCTCCTGATATTAGGTTTAACCACCTAGGAGTGTGATCTTGGTTTTGCTAATCTATCATTTGCATTTGCATTTGTACACATATAGTTTGCATTCATGGATAGCCCTCCCATATTTAATATCTCTAGACTTGATATATGGAAGGTTATGATGAGTTGTCATTTAAAAGCCCTAGGATATAAAGTTTACCTTGCCATTACCAAGGAATCCTACCTTAGTGATAGCAAGTATATAGAGGCCAATGCACTAGCCCTAAAGGCACTTAGAGCATCCCTTGATAAAAAAATATTTACATGTGTTTTCTCACTATGACTCTGCTTTTACAGTATGGAATATTTTGATATCTCCCGAGCTACCAACGTTTATCAATAAGAAGAGAAAATCTAGTCGAGACGAGTCCGATGAACGTTGCTTCATGGTCTAAGGGAATGACTCTCTTGAGGTACAATCGAAAACTCAACTAGATGCTAGTACTAGTTCATATTGCAATGAGTGTATGGATGCACAAGCCTTAAATGATGAACTTGCTAAAAATTGTGAAATTTAATTTCAGAATATAAACTTTTGAAAAAGGATAGTCCTGGTTTAAAAGAAGAAAATAAAAATTTATCTTCTAAACTTGAGATTACTTTGCAAGAGAGGGATGAGATTTCAAGTGAACTTGACTCACTTAAATCCCAACTTGAACTTGCCCGTAATGAAAAAAAAATTTGAAAACAAAAAATGCTTGAGAAAATGTTTTAAAGAAAAATGAGGCTTTATCTTCAAAAGTTGATTTTGTTGTAAAAGAAAATGAATCTTAAAATTGAAAATTGTTTCTATTTCAAAGGAATTGGATTTGGTTTCTAAAAGAACATTTCTTTGAAAAATGATTTAGATTCTCATGTTTGCCATGCCAGTGTAGCTTCACCATCTAGCTTACCTGTTGCATGCACCTCTTCTATAATTGAAAATGATAAAAATAATTTAAAGAAGAGTGTTGATTGTTTGGGCTCCACTTTGAGCCATTGTGCTTTGAACCACTCACGTTTGGAATCTATGTTTCGAAAGAAACAAGTTCCTCCTATGCATGCATACAAATCACGGCATACACATACTTCCCACGTTCACACCCATAACACTATGTATGCTCATGTGTACACTTGAACACATTGTGGACGTAAGGGCCACCTTGCTAAATTTTGCTATGATAAGTTACATGATTCAAAGTTAGCAGCTAAATTTGCTTGGGTTAGGAAAGGAGCTAACCCCCATGGACCCAAAAGAGTATGGGTACCAAGACCACCCCCATTTTATTTGATGTAGGTGTGGACTCTCGCTTGACATGAGAGCGATGATACCTGAAGGTGGATGCGTTCCGAGCTTAAAGAGAACTATGTGGATGCATCACTTTCAAGGGGTTTTGGTGGGAGGACCACCTTGTTTTGGAGACATAGGGAGTTGCCCTCACGGTTTTTGGTAACTATCTCTAACTCGTTTATATTTACATGCTTTTCATGTCATTGATTTTAGCATGTTTTGATGTTTCATGATTAGTATGTTATATGCCATGATATTTAGATTAGTGATATACATGTTTAGTTATTTGAGACACCCATGTTTAATATGGATTTATATTTTGTATTCTCACATTTGTTTTAACTAATATGTATGTCCTAGATCTATGCATGTGCGTGTACATAATGATCATATGTATGTTTATGAGTTTTTGTTTTGATTTCCATGCTTCATGCTTTGATTACATGTTTAGATGTTAGTTTTTATTAAAACTTAGGTATATACTTGTACAACTAGTGAGCCACAAATAAATTATTATGTGGTTGTGCTTGAACGCTCATTTGTACTCATTAGATGTACTAGTATAGCCTGATTTTGATGATTCATACATTTGACTTGTATTCCCATATTGTACATGTTTTTCATATTTATATGTTTAGCTTCATGTTATGCCTATTTTGTCAAAACTTAAGATATACATGTATACCCTTTTGAGTCTTTTTGCCTTTCATGCAAAATCTTTATTATGAACTCAATTGTGTTTAGGGATATGTATGTATACTTCGAGTTTAGACAAAACATACATATACCTTGAAGCCTATTTGACTTTGATGATTTTCATATTTTGACAAGAAATTCATAATTGAGCTAAATTGACTATTTTCATGATTATGTTTTTCACATAACTTGTACACTCATATTATTTGATGTTTTCTCATGATTTTATTTTCATGAGTACTATATGTGCTTTATTGATTTTAAGTGTTTGGTGATCATGTGATTTACATGTTTTTCATGAAATATATTTTTTTTGTTTTATTCCTTACTTGAAGGATTTCGTACTAGTTTATAAATTTTTCTTATAACTAGTTCGTATTCTTCATTTTGGAAGAGTTTTTAATTATGCTAAACTATTTTCAAACCTATTTTTGAAAGCCCTTTCCATTTAAAGGGCGGTTGGTTGGGCGACCATACCTTGTATGCTTATTATTGAAAATTTTTTTAAACATATGCATGAAATGGGTGGTAGGTAATATGAGTTATACACTTGATCTTATTGTGTTTTCAATTGGTATCATTGGATCTTTTCAATTGATATCACTATTGACATTCTTTTTGTATACTCATATATGTTTCTATATATGTATGCTTACACTTCAAATAATATCAATTTCGATTGGTATTCAATTTTTCATACATATATATATATATGCTTTATTTGTGCTTACTATATCTCTATATCTTTGAGCACAAATTTTAGTTATGCTAAGCTTGATTCTTTCAATGACTATTATACTTCAATTGATTATGTTTCAATTGGTATCTTATACAAGCTTATGCATTATTTTATTTGGTATGTCATAAAGGGGGAGAAAATTTATATTTCACTTTTCAATTAGTTTTGTTTACCTTCGATATTTTACTCCCACACTTTATGTTGAAAAATGATTGAAAAAGGATATTGATTATTTTTGGTATCATACGCTCCTAATGAAAAATTACTTTCAATTGGTACTAATCTTTACAATTGATATCAAGATTATCTATATATTTTAATTGATATCAAAATTTTTTGGTTAAATTCATCAAAATAATTTATTTACTTATAGTTGGTATGTTTTGTTTTATTTATTTTAAATTGATATCATGATGCATTCAATTGATATTTTTTTCAATTGATATCATAATGTTTTGTTTTGATTTCACCCCTTCTTGATATTTTTTTTTTGTTTAAGAAAAAAAGGGGGAGAACATTGTTTTATTATTTTCTTTGACCCCTTTGTTGATGATTGAAAAAAAGGGGAGAAGTATTTGAGTTTATATGCATGTTTATTGTTTATTTGTAAGTTTATATCAAAGTTGTTTCATATGATATTTTTTATTGTTGGTATCAAAAGCTTTTATTGCTTTTATTGATTATCTTCTAATTGGTATCAAGAATTTTTTTTATTTGATTGGTATCAAGAGTTTTTTATGTTGCTTTTATTGATAAAGTTTTCACATTGAAATTTTTTTTGGTATCAAGAGCAATTATTTAAAGAACATGTTTATTTAAAATAGAAAAAGGAAAAGGAATTTATTTTAAAAGTTTGGTATCAAGAGCATGTTCATTTCATTGTTTTATGCATGTTGATGCATATTCATGTTTAGTATTCATTGCATATATTTATTGTTTATTGCTATGCATCATTTAAGGGGGAGCTTCTTTGAAGCTTAACTTTAATCCATGCATATATAACTCCATGAGTTTTTTCATCATCAAAAAGAGGGAGATTGTTGGCCCAGAGGCCTTCCACTCTAGTTTTGATGATGATTAACTCGTGTAGTTTTAGTTTACTAATAATTTTGTGATGTTTAGTTTCAGATACTTAACCAAGATATTAGTAGGTGATTATCTTCAACAAAGGTGTTTTGGAGTTTTCACATGGTGATTCAAGAGCTCGAGCGTCAAAGTTCATATCTAGTACTCGTTTGGAGTCAAACTCGGTGGATCACATTTGGATCGAGTCGACTTGGAGACGGAGCTCTACAAGAAGACTCGGTACAGTGTTTAGTTTATTGTTTAGATCCATTGTTAAAGATTAGATAGTGTGATATGCTCAAGTTCACAACACACACACTTGTTTAAGTTTTATGTTTTGCTTTTTGGTTTTTGGTTTAACCGATCTTGGTTTTTATGAATAGATAGAATCAAAACAAGTTTACATGATTTAATGTATATTAGATTTATTCAATATACATGTATGCTTCAACTATTTAAACAAACTTAGTTTGATAGTCTATTTCATGAGTTTGGTGTTTTGGCATTTTAACAAAACTTATTTTTGAATTTATTGTCAAAAATATTGATATATATCTTTATATGTATATTGGATGATATCCATATATTATATGCCTCAAAGTTGTTTAAATATCATGTTTTGTATTTATACAAGTTTATAGAAAAATCGTATTTTCCTTTAGAAGTTTAGTTTCTAGAAAATAATGTTTCTAGTTTTCGACAAAATTTCTAAGTTATAAAAATAGTTCAAAATATTTGAACATGGTTTGATTTTGCTCAAACATGTTTGTATATCAAAGTATTATACTGAAACTATTTTTGTAGATTTTTAGAAATTTTATGGGATTTATTTGACAAATAAAAACTCAAGTTTTAAATCCCTTAACCAGCCCTGCCAGGCTCTGGCGGTCGACCGGGCCGGTCGACCGTTTCCAGAGTCGGTCGACCGACGTGCACAAGAACGTGCACGCTGACCAACCACTTAGGCCGGTCGACCGAGCGGTCAACCGACTGAAAGTGTCCCACTCTCGGGTGGGGGCGGTCGACCGGACGACCGACCGTGAGGCTTGGTACGGTTGACCGAGCGGTCGACCGGCCAGAGTTAACTGCTCTCTGGAATTGGCACGGTCGACTGGGCGGTCGATCGACAGGCTCAACGGTCATATTTTTGACCGTTAGCCGGTCGACCGGAAGGCCAATCTGGGCCTAGTCAGCTGCCAACGGGCAGATTTTAATTGGGCTTATAAATGCCCCAATCTTTGGCCAGTTTTGAACAAGATTTTTAGAGAGAAAAATTTCAGATCTTTTCAAGTGTTTTCAGTAAAAAGTTTTGGGTTAAAATTCCTATTCTCTATTTGTTTTAAAGTGTTATTTCAAAGAAAATAGTCTTTTGGGAATTTGTTTTTGGTGTAAAATTTCTATATATATTTGGAGATTTTTTCAAGTGATTTTCTTTGTTAAAAATACTTTGTTTTTCACACTTGAGTCTATCTTACTATCTTATCTATTAGGATCTTTGTTTTGTGGGAAAAGAAGTTGTTTGTGGTTGAGATAGACCACCTAGTTGTAAACCCTCATAATTTGTGATATCCCTCTTGTGTAGAGGTTTTATTGGAGTGGCGGTTGGCTCCCTCTAATGTGAGGTAGAGTTTGTGTTGGAATCCCTCAAGTGTGAGGTGATTGATTTGTATTGGCTAACTGCTTACCCCTCTGTGTGAGGTGTGTTTGTGTTGGTTGTGCCTTGCCTCTATGAGAGGTTGTATTGGTTGAGAGAGGAGTTGTGTACTCCCGGTTATTGTATTGCCCAAATCCTCAATGGAGGTTCCCTGTGTGGGAGTCCTATGTGGACAAGTTAGTGGAAATCCTTCTGTGTGAAGGCGGGGACGTAGAGCTGTGTGCTCGAACCTCGAAACATATTCGTGTGTTTGCGTTTGATCCATTGACTCTAACTCTCTCCCTCTTTTACATTGAGCATTGCATCATATTGACATATCATATATGCTTGTGTTGTTTGTGTGTGCCTCACTTGTGTTTAACCACGAAAGCTTCATATAGCACCTCAACTCTTATTCAGAGGAATCAAGAGGAGTTAGTTCAGAGCCCTTCACCGGGAATTCGGCTACACTCGTTGGTTACACTAAGTGTGTTGCAATTTAAGTTTTATTTTTCGCATTTTGTTCATTAGATTAGCCGTACACCTATTCATCCCCCTCTAGGTGTACTTACAGTAATGAGAAGATTTTGAATTAAATTAAGTTGTAGCCAATAGGCAGTTTGCCTGAGGATAAAAGAGACAAATGATGACAAATCCCGAATGTTAATTAAATGATAAAAAGTGAATAAGTATTATGATTAGGAGAAGCGAATACTGGTGTTACGAGTCAGAACTTGACCGGTAAGATATTAGGGGTCATGAAGTTGAATGCTTACATGGGTGCATGATCGACACGTCATTGTGTATGCATAGTAGTCGAACATATGCCTCTTAAAAAGAAATAGTTTTATGAATGAACATCATACTTGACTTCATGCATATGTTTGGCTACACATATATTGGAATGATATAACATGTTGGTTATCTTGAAAAGGCTTACATGTTGTTAGTTTAATAAGTGGTTACTTATACATGTTAATGTCTTTCTTAATATTGGCATCATGTAAAGTAAGAATCATGTGAATCCTTTCTGTTGACATTGTCTTATGAATCCTTGCATGTGGTTATTACATGAAGGGTATGATTATTGCATGTTTAGAAGAAGGGACCGGGTTGAACCGGAGGTGATCGAATGGGAGAATAATACATGATAAACGTATCGGAGGAAAGGGCTGGGTTGAACCGGAGGTGATCGAATGAGAGAATAATACGTGGTAAACGTATCGGAGGAAGGGACCGGGTTGAACTGGAGGTGATCGAAGGGGAGATTATATTTTATGTTGATCATGTATGCATGTTGCGATTATATTTTATGTTGATCGTGTATGTTAATTTGCATGTTACGATTATATTTTATGTTGATCAGGTATGTCAATATCGTTAAGTTAGAAATTGGATGTTAATAGGTATGGCACCTAGTATATCATATGATTATGATATCCGGTATATGGATATGATTGTTATGATATTCGAATTATGGTTGTTAATAAGTATGGCACCTAGTATATCATATGATTATTTATGATATCTGGTATATGGATATGATTGTTACGATATTCGAATTATGGATGTTAATAGGTATGACACCTAGTATATACATGTGATTGTTTATGATATCCGGTATATGGATATGATTGTTATGACATCCAGTATTTAGATGTGAGTGTCCCGTATTTCTTCCTGTATGAACACAATTATAATTAGATACTATCATGAGTAGTGTGTGATGTCATATGTATATTGCGGTAGGTGCAATATTGAATTGTAACTAATCTAGTGAGTAAGATTAGGCTATCTAAGAGTTGCGTTGTGACCATGACTATATATATGAAATACGAACATGTTACAAATTAGAAACCGGAGAGGTGATTATAAGAGACTAACGAGTAGGTCAAGTATTGTAAAATCATTGAGATTGTACGTTAATGAAATATTGCTCACATGTACACAGAAGAATACATATAGGAAGTATCAGATAATAGAAAGAGTCTATGATTCATAAGCTGCAGTATCAACCACAAGTAGAAAGTATTAAAACTAATTTTTGACATCGCTCAACTGCATAATACTTGAAATACAATGGTAGTATAATACAAACTCTATTGAATGACTTCACTCACTGAGCTGTTGAGCTCACCCCACCACAGATTGATATTTTCAGGTCACGGTAAGGCGAAGGTTCGACTTAGAGCTGCAAGGATGTTCTCCTGAGATAACGTATGTACTTTTTGTAGAATGTGAATCCTTTTATAAACTCTGATGTTATTAGTCACTATGAATTAGAATATTATATCACGGAAGCACTCTTATTTATATGTTTATTTGATGGACCTTGGGATGAACTAAATGATGAAAATGAGATTTATAAGTAGGCTGGTGTTAGCCGAAATCTAAATTATTGTATTGAGATGGAGTCTATATTTCAGAGGAGATGCTGCCGAAATTTCTTTAGTATATTCTGATTAACGAGTAATAAAGTTGATGATCATGAAATTTTGAGGTAATTAAACCTGGGACCGTTACAACAAAGCTACAAGCTCTCAAGTTCTCAGGCTCTCTCTCTCTCTCTCTCAAGCTCTACTAGCTCTTATGTTCTTAAGCTCTCTCAGACTCTACAAGCTCTCTTTATAAGCTCTATAAGTCTCAAGCTCTCTTGGTAACTCGGTAATTATATTCTTGTAAAATTAAAATTAACAAAAAATAAATAAATGCTCATTCTTCATCAGCAGCCCTACTCAAGCTATTAAAATTCAATAATTACTTTAAATTTTTTTCTTATATATATTTTTTATTTCGCTTCTATTATGGATCCTAATATTAAATTTCATGGATGTAATTTCTTACTTGCAATTTTTTAATGAAAGAATGGAATATCCTGCCCTAATGTGGGTAGATATTGATGCTTCTATAATGTATGATTATTATGAAACTACTTATGAAAATAAATAATCTTTTTCTTCATCTAGCAATAGAAGTTCATTATTTCAGAGCTTTTATTGGCATCTAAAAGATCTAAAATCTCTGACACTTTAAATAAGCTCTATTATTATAGTCAATGTGTCACAACTCATGAGATCGATCCAGACTCAGGATTTGATAATTTTAATATTTTGACATTGTGAAAATCACATGTATCAACTTATCTCGTATTTTCCATTATGACACATGATTTACTAACCCCTCTGGCATCTACAATAGCATCAGAATTTACTTTTAGTATAGACGTCGAGCGCTGATTGATACAAGGAATCGTTTGGCGTCGAATGCAATTGAGATGACCATATGCGAAAAAGATTGGTGAATGCTGAAAAGAGAAGTCAAAATAAAATAATTTACGATCTCATCGAAGACTCCCTAAAAAATGAATGAATACTTTGTAATTTTTTTATTTACGAATGATAAAACGCTTGAACACTTATAAATTTTTAATTTATGAAAGATATATTTTTAAAAAAAATTAATTTGATACTTCAAAATTGTATTTGTATCCATTTATATTTTTATTTGATCAATAAAAAAATACATTTTTATTTCACAATTTGTAATTTTCTTTATCAATTTTTTCACTTAAGAGTTTTTGAGTTTTTTATTTTTTTGACATGAACTTAGGAATTTTTAGTTTTTTATTTTTTAATAAATAACCAGAACGGGCCGACTCCTGGTCGGTCGGGTGACGAGCCATACCTCGGTTCCCTAAAGGCAACCCGGGCCTGGGCCGGGGCCTTGGCCGGGCCGGGCCGGCAATGTTTGGCAGGTGCGGGGGCCCACCGTGCCCGGGCCGGCCCGTATGACACCCCTAAACTTGGGCGGCCTCGTTCCCGCAACATCACCGGGCTCTCGGTGGGTCCCACTTCCACCGTAATTTTCAAAATTTTTTTTTTCCCCGCGCCGCACTCGCGGTGAGCAAAAAGTTTCTCGCAATTTTCACGCAATGGAATGAGAATCCAAGACGAGAGACCCTCCTCTTCTTCTTCCTCCTTTAAAAGCCCTAACCCCAATTCGAGATCGAGATCCCAATGGCAGCCACCGCCACACTTGAGCGCAGGGAGCTGGGGACTACCGGTCTCCGCCTCAGCCGCGTCGGATTCGGCGCCTCCCCCCTCGGCAACGTCTTCGGCCACGTATCCCCCGACGAGGCCGTCGCCTCCGCCCGCACCGCCCTCGACCTCGGCATCAACTTCTTCGACACCTCGCCGTTCGTGCCCACCTCAAAACCCTAACCCTAGAAAAAAAAAAAACAATCCTTTTGATGATTTATTATTGCCTAGCTTACTTCTTAGTTCGTTGATTTAGGTATTATGGGGGTACGGTCTCAGAGACGGTGCTCGGCAACTGTCTTCAAGCTCTGGGAGTCGCGAGGGACGAGTTCATTGTATCAACCAAGTGAGGGCGTTACAAAGATGGGTTCGATTTCAGTGCAGAGCGGGTCGCGAAGAGTATTGATGAGAGCTTGGCAAGGTTGAAGCTTGATTATGTCGACATTCTCCAGTGTCATGATATTGAGTTTGGAGATCTCAATCAGGTCTGATATTGATCATTCATTTGATTTTTGCTCGAAATTTTGTAAATGTGAGATACGATATTCGCTGTTTCTCAAATTCTTGATGAGGTGATGCTGTTGTGAAAGTCATTGAAAAGGTAGATCTGATAAGATCGTAACTAATTGCCCATTCAAGCACAGACAACTTAAAAAGAAAATTCTGTCTCAAACTTTGAGAGTCTAGATTGAGAGAGATATCAATGTAGTGTAGCCATGATCTTGTAAAAATTGAGCTTCTATAAAACAGACTGAGTCAAGAACTAAACCCCAGAAAGATAGCCATCTTTGGG
Organism: Agave tequilana; assembly: GCA_038442645.1. Classification (NCBI taxonomy): domain Eukaryota; kingdom Viridiplantae; phylum Streptophyta; class Magnoliopsida; order Asparagales; family Asparagaceae; genus Agave; species Agave tequilana. The sequence continues at coordinate 68,925 of JAVJIF010017323.1, forward strand.
TTAGAAACATCTATTCAGTAGCCAATTAAAATGAAATCAAAATATGAAGACTTGAGAACAGTCAATTTATCCTATGATCTATTTGGAGTGACATAGGGCACAAAGGAGATACACTATTTATATTTTCTAGTGAATCTGGAGATCTTGAGCAGGTCTGATTTTGATCATTCATTGGGTTTTGATTTTAAGTGGTTCATTATCTCCTCGAATAATTAGCCTCTTATTTGAAATTTGGCTTAATATTTTGTCTTAAAAAATGTATTTTCTAGTGAGGTTGTAAATGCTCCTCATAGTCTTATTTGAAATTTGATTAATGTGTCATGGGAACCCCATTGGCAAGTTGATTAATTTTTAATTTTGCTTAGTTAGGTTCCATTGAGATTTTACTTCGATTTGTATGTTAGCTTAATTTTAAAGGGTTAAGTTTATGAATTGTTAGTCTTCTCTTTTCACGGAGTACGGCATTCTCCTTGTGGAAGCATGTTTTTTTTTTTAACAAATGATCGGATTCAACTATTTCAGCTTATATCTTGATCCAAATGAATTCAAATCATAACTTGTTTGCTTCTTTTTTAAATTTTGCTTTCTTATAGATTGTAAATGAGACAATCCCTGTCCTTCAAAGGCTCAAAGCAGCAGGAAAAACACGATTTGTTGGAATATCTGGTCTCCCATTGGAGGTTTTCACATATGTTCTTGACCGAGTACCACCTTTTTCGGTAGATATGGTCCTCTCTTATTGTCATTACAGCATCAACGATTCAACTCTGGTGAATTTGCTGCCCTATCTTAAAAGCAAAGGTGCAGGGGTTATTACAGCCTCTCCTCTTGCGAGGGGCCTTCTTACAGAGAGCGGTCCACCAGAGTGGCACCCTGCATCACCGGAACTCAAGGTAATATCTCATTTAAATTGTTACTTAGGTGTCATTCATATTAGAGAAGCGAGACATTTCGTTAGGCATACTGATGTACATGCACTTAGGCATTTTGTAGGTGCAAATCTCACCAAAATGGCTGATCCATTTCTTCTTATTACATGCATTTTATTTGCTGGATTGGGATTGAGTTGCATTTCCTACTTTTTAGTCTGCCTGCAGAGCTGCAGCACTTCATTGTAAGTGGCAGAGGAAGAACATTTCAAAGCTAGCTGTTCAGTACAGCTTGATGAATAAAGAAATTTCTACTGTGCTTGTTGGCATGAATTGTGTCAAGCAAGTTTGTGCTCTTTTTGGTTGTCGACTGTCATTATTCAAGCAATAGATGACTGCATAATTCTTCTCTTGAACACTTTCAAGCAATATCATCTCGTTATTTCATTTATAAATCCCCTTGTAAGTCAACCTTGTTGCAGCATATAACCAATCATAGGATAAGTAGTGATTGTTTAGTTTTATATTTTTATTTCCCCCCCCCACGCATATAAGTTTGTTGTGCTTTCAGCTCCACGAACATTGTCCAGATTTGGAGAGGTTGTGCTGTTGAATAGAATTTCTGTTAGTTTGGAGATGAACCATAAGAAGGAGGTAATAAGCTAATAGAAGCCTATTTGGATGAGGTAGCATATGTGGACATCCTACAGAAAGTTTATCACTTTTGTTTATATTCCTCTTTCAATGACATGCAAAGTTCAGTGAATTGCATCAAACCTTACCTTGTTGATGATGCAAGGAATGGTGTGCCTAACATGCCTATCCCTTTTTGACTAATCAAATTGCTGCAAATGTCAAAGTTGGGAGTGCTCAGCTCTGTTGTCCGAGAGCATGAAACATGCTTCATCTGTACTAGTGTTTGTCTCACTTGTGTTCCTTGCAATATTCCTTGACATATGCTTACTGGATCTTTCTTATACTAATCATGTTCGCATTACAGTTGATGTTTTAGTCCATAAGATGAGGCATCTTCCTTCTTGAAAATAATAATTTAATCGACTGACGTTGGTTTATGCATTATATGGGCAGTATAAACCCGGCTTCTCGTATTGTTTTTATTAAGAGCCACTTTCTCTGCTGTCATATTTTCCACTTTCCATTTTAATTACTTACTGATATCACCATCTGCTTGGGTTTCATCTGTCCGACCATCCTTCATTTAGACAGATTTCATTTCTTATCTGTTCAGCATGCCACCATCTTTTGGCATGCAGTTGTAAATTGGCGCCTCATTTGGTAGATTATGATTTTTCTGTTGCCTAGATTCTTACATGAACTGGGTTCTTATTTCTTAGTGAACATATTTTTGCAGTAAACATGGGTACTTGAAATTTAATCCTGTGACTTTACAGTAGATATCTCTTGTGGTAGCTGAAATGTGTGCAACCTGAACCATCTCATTATTGTGGCTAGGGTAGCAGTTTTAAGTTGTCAGAATTGTGGGATCTATATACATCTATCCAAGGGTTTTAAGTCACTGTAAAAGACATTTGAAGTTCCAGCGGAACTAGGAAATTATTCTTAATGTCGTTTGCTAACCTCCTGCATTGTGTAGCTAATGGTCATACATATTACATGTGTTGGTTTGGTCCTGAGGTTATCTTTTGAAGCTGGGAGATACAATTAGTAGAATCACGGAGTGTTCAATTGAATTTCTGTTTTTTCTGTGACTTCTCGTCTAATTTCAAGTGGAAAAGTTAGTTCCAGTAACGAGTTGCACATATTTAGTCCCTGAACACCTGAAGGCATACATACTCACCTACATGCACTTTGCACTGGTTGCTCTTTGATTGTATGCGCGTGATTATAATATTGAAAACATTACTCATCATACTGAATGTGTGTAGTGTGATTTGCTAATTCAAACAGTCCACGGGATTTTTTAAAGAAAACTTGTGTAACATAGAAACGCTTGAGATAATCATTTAAAAATTAAGCAAGATATAGTCAAATCATTTGGTTCGCTGAGTAATCTAGAACAATCAAACAATTAAAAAGAAAAACAACAACAATAAAAATCCAACTTCGATTTTCTTAGCTTGCATTCCTTGTTGATTGTCGCAAACTAAAATCATCCTTCGTTCATTCACGGAAGGGAAGTAATTGATAAACATATATAGATACATTTTCTAGTCAACCAAAAAAAAAAAAAAAAAACAGGGGAGAAAAAGGGGAAAAAAAAAAAAAAGGAAAGAGAACATAACAAAAAGGGCAGAGAAAGCAATAGAGCTTCAGCGCCTCCTCGTTCCTTCTACTCTTTGGACGGCGATCCCCGGTGGCCGCCGCCGCGCGAAGAGGAACGAAGCCATGAGAAATTTACATGGAATTTAGCCGCTTCCGACGACAACTTCAATGATGATGATGATGCAGCAGCAGCAGAGGGATTTAAGGCAGAGGAAGAAGAAGGGTTGGGAGATTGCGTTGGCTTGCAGTCATAATGATGAGGGAGAAAAAGCATAGCAGCTGTTGGAGCCATTGAGAGAACACAGTTTTTTTTTGGATGACTTGATTCAATTTTGTTTCTCTCTCTCTCAAATCTCAATCTATATATAGGGAGAGAACAGAGGAACAGTTGGTGGGTGAGCTGGAAGAAGGGGTGTGGAACCTGTGGGCTGGACCCGTGGATTTTGGCAAACCCCAGTGCACGAATCCGTGGATTGGGTCAGATTCACCCATTTTGACCTGCCACGTGGACTACAACAGGCCAAACGGCTTGTTGCGGCCTCGTGCCCGCTTTTGTCTGGGTCTAGGCCTGGCACGCTCGGATCTGTGGATGGCCCAGAAAAGTTTATTGCCTTCCACAAACAAGAGAACAGATAATGTGTGAAATTTTTTTTAAAAAAAGTATCATTTATATTTGCCTAAAAAAGATTTTGAGTATTTTGTTTAATAATGCCTAGAAAAATGCATGTAAAACATGCGCGCTTGTTTTGTGTGTTGGGCGCGTTTTTTTTGGGGTCCCCCCAAAAGTGATGGAGGCACCCACTTAAAATCCTTCATCTACCTTTTTACCCTAATTTAAATTGACTTATAGACCCTTAAAGTCATAATCATACAAAAAAAAAAACAAAATTGATGAAGGCACCCCTCATCTGATGAAGGCACCCTACTCAAAATGATGAAGGCAACCACCTAATCTTCTTCCTTCTTCACTCAGTCAACCCCAAATTTAAACCCTAAAAAAAATTACCCACATCCACACTTAAAATCAACTTACATTCCATCGAGGTGTCAATGGAGAAGCAACTAATAACTCTGGAGGTTGTCAACACTAAGGTGTTTTTACCGATTGAAATCGCCATTTAAATTTTGTCGAGAGGGTTTCGTTTTCTGTTCATGGGTTGCCCGCCAAACAGAGACTTTTTTTTTCTGACAATCTCCCGTCGAGCAGATAACTCTCTTTCAACGTAGACCAACCGAACAGATAACTATAGAAAAAAGTGTGCTATCTGTTCGGTTGGTATCCGCCGAACAACGACATCATGTTCGGTTGGTATCCGCCGAACAGAGAGTCTTTGTTAGGCGGAGACCAACCGAAAGACTGCTAAAAAGTGGCTCCTGTTCGGTTGGTTTCCGCTGATCAGAGAGCTCTCTGTTTGATTAGTCTACGCCGAACAAGGAGTCTTTGTTCGGCGTAGAACAACCGAATAAAAAGAGCTCTCGTTTGGTTCTTTTTGACTGAGCTATACAGACTTAACCATTTGTTTTTCATATGGACCATTTGCAGAGCAGTCTTCCTCCCGATATAGCAATGTCGGTACTGAGCTTACAAGAGTTGATTACAATGAAGACTTCACCACATATGAGATTTTTAAAAATCGAAAGACATAATAAAATGAAGTTGCAAAGGCACAAGGATTTTTTTCTCATTGTCAAGAGATCTGATGTCTCTAGAACTCGAAAAAATGAAAGGGTGCTCCTCAGTTGTGATAGAGAGGAAACTTACAGAAACAGAAATGTGAAGGTTCAAGAAAAAGGGGGCGCAACAACATGAATCGAAAAGTACAGGAAGTAAGAAATGCGGTCATCTGTTCCTACTGAAGGGCAAGGAGTCGTCCAATAAAGTTGGGTGGTTCTTATGGTTGTGTGTGATATTCAAACCATTTGTTGACCGAAATTTTGGAAGGATTTCATTTTCCGGTAGACTTTTAGAAGAAGAAGAGAAATTGGTTGTAGATTTGTCCAAGACTTGTTCGGTCAAGAGACATTTTGGATACATTGAAATAAATAATAGTCTCAATGTAAGCACATTGAGGACAGAGTAATGCAAGGCGGAAGTTTAAAGTTGTGTCCATTGGGCATTAAAAAATGTTATGGATGAATCAAAAAGAGTTAGCTCCGTCAGCATGGACGTCGAAAATTATAAATGCTTAGTGAGAAAGACACATGTTTTACCGTGTGCACAAGAGCTGGCCATATGTTAGAGTCAACATGCTCATCCCAGCAGATTGCATTGATTGTCACGGGAAGAAACTGGACTATAACTATATCTTCCGTTATAGAGGCAACAAAAAATCAGAAATATTTGTCTAGCTTTAAATAAACTCGCTCAATTCCATTTTACATAAACTTGCTCAATTTAAAAAAGATTTGACTCACAACACTTTACATAAACTTGCTCAAATTCAAAAAAAACTAGTCATGTCTAGCTTTAGATCTACACTCTCGCTGTTAAAAATCGTCGGAGTCCGCTTGTAACCCCCTGATCCCTCGTGTACGTATCACAATGTCAGTACGCGATACGACGTATAATATTGCTTTGACCTCCGTGGTAGTCCGATGGAGCTGTTTTCAGTTTCAAAATCATTTGCTAATATTTTAGATTTTTCAGAATTTTCTGGAATTTTTCTGAATTATTTTGGAAAATCTCCGTAGTCGGCGTCGACCGATACCGATAATCGGCTCTACGATTTTTAATTCTCAAACGGAGTTGTATTTTGAGAATCCGCTTTCTCCATGTGTCTTAAAATCATATTCTCTCTGTTAGGGTATTTTTGAGGATTTTTCTGAATTTATCGAAAATTCGGCCAAACCGGTGTCGCCCGGTACCGACGACATCTTCCAGGATTTTTAATTTGTAAACCAGACAGAATTTCTTCAAACCGTTTTCATATTATGTCTCAAGCTAATATTCTCTATTTTTTGTAATTTTTGGGCACCGTTCAGAGATAGTTAATTTTTGGCCCTATTAAAATAATATAAAAATTCATAATTTTATTTCTATTTCTTTTTCTTTCTTCCTTCTTCTCCAATCTTTCTCTCCCACCGCCTTTTTCAATCAAACGACCCCATCAAAACCCCACCGCCTTCTCTCTCTCTTTAAATCCCCCTGTTTCTCTCTCTCCCCCAATTTTCCCTCTCTCTCTAAACCTCTCTCTAATCTCCCTCTTCCCCTCCACAGTCTCTCTCTCCCTCTTTCCCTCTCTCTGTACAGGATGGGGGGGCCTAATTGCTGCCCGGCCAGGCAGGCGGCGCGGCGGGCCACTCGGGCGTCGCCCCCTTTCTCCTCCTCTTTCCTCCCCTACTTCTTCTTCTTCTTCTTCTTTTTCTTTTCTTTCTTCTTCTTCTACTGTGAGCAGACCCTCTCTCTCTCTCTCTCCCCTTTCTCTCTCTCTCTCTCTCTCTCCCCTTTCTCTCTCTCTCTCTCTCTCCCTTCTCTCTCTCTCTCAGACCACCGCCGGCGGCTAGACCCGCCGCCGGCGGGTCTTGATCACCGCCGGCCAGCGGAGCTGGCCAGCCGGCCCGCATAAGGGCGCAGCAGCAGCAGGCTGCTGCTGCCGCTGCCTGTTGGTTTGTTTGGGTTCGGGTCGAACCCGAACCCAATAACCTAAGGGTTTGGGTTTGAAACCCGACCCGATAACCCGTAACCCATTACCCAATGAGTTTAAGTGATGGGTTTGGGTATTGGATCCAAACCCGACCCGTTAAGAGCCAACCTGCCTCCGAAACCCAATAAAGGTAATTTTGCATAAAACCCTCTGATAATTTATCTTATTTGCAAGTGATATATTTTTATTGCATATTTAACCCATTTTTGTTACATTTAGTATTCGGGCGATATCTGGAGCATCCGGACTCCGATTTGGACGATTCTAGATCCGTTGCGATCGTGGGAAAGAGAGCTACCTTCCCATGGCTAGTTTGTGAGTGTTTTTCTTTTATAAATTTTATTTATTTAGAGATCCTAAATTGGTTGATTGCTTTCAGTCTTACATCTTGATTATGGATAAATTATTGTAACTGTTAATTAATAACTTATACTTATTGTCATTAATTAAAACTTAATAAAACTTAATTTATTATACGGGATGATTGGTTAATTAACGAGATTTTCGAAGTTAATAATGTTTATGAGTAAAACTAGCCACTAACTTAATAAATAAACTAGATCATTATGTTTAATACTTTGGTGATACCTATATTTAACACTCGAGTAGATGATATAGCCATATTACACCGGACACGGTTGTTTACAGACAGCTCATTGTATATGCACGTCCATTTGTTACATAGAGACTTGTTAGACTAAACATTAGTGTGCATACACTCGGAACACCGTGACTTACATATTCTGTCACACGGGACACTGTTAGCGCATGTACATGTATCACCGTTGCACAGATAATATGAGACGCACACTATTATTTCGTATTCATATCCCACCGATATATAGATGCACCACTTCACGGAATACCGTCATTTCATATATTGTTATCATCGTTACATGGATTCTCGGCATATCACTGTTACACATGCATGTATGGTTTCTCTATTCTTGTCATATGGATCCCCATTCATATTACATGTATGATTGTTCCATGTTATCCCCGTATTCCTGTTATACGCTTGTTTCTCGTTACTGATATTGTTATTCCCGTTACTGGATACATGAGCTGTTGATATGCGATGTGTGGAATCCCACATCTATTATTCCCGTTTCCCGTTATCTTATTCTATGCTATCAACAGAGCTCAGGTCCTGTTATCATGTTACATGTACCATACACTATACTTGTTCTTATTACGTTGTGTACTTTAAATGAAATATAATTAAAGATAACTTGGGGATGGTGGAGACTTGACGGTTGATTAGATCTTATCCGGTGGATGTACTGGATCCATATTGTTAGTCCCACTGCAGGGGACGGTAGTGCTACCTACCAATTGCTCCATGAGCTCCCGTTACTTGATTCATGCTCCCCTCTTAGCGGAGGACCTTGGTCTCAGCAGCCAGGGGTTTGTTTAAGGCCGTGATCCCGGGTATGCACGGGATACACCTACCCGATAAGAGCTCTTCGACCATGGTTCTAATTAACATAATAAAATCGTATACACAATAGTGACGTCGGGAACACTTGTTATTTAGTCACTCTCTCGTTTGGATAATGGTACCCGTAGGCCATGTCCGGATGGGTTCGACTGGAGTGCGGGCTCCAGTATGAACTGCCAGTGGTATGGGACACTAGAAGAGATTGATTAAAATACTAGGTGATGCTGATTGTTATTATTGTATAAATCACATGACATACTCGACTCATGTATATTATTGTCTCTTTCTATTTGTTACTATTCCTGATATGTTATTTACAATCATGTCACCTGTATACCTTGTTACATGTTCTTATTTTTGTTACACTCAATGTCGTATTTGCTATTCATGGATGCATATACTCTGCATTGCATTTATTCTGTTTTCTGTATACCTTGCAGCCATCACTACTGTCTATGCACCACACCGTATGATGGTTATCTTGCATATGCCCATCAGCATGTTCACTGCTATCACGTCACCACTAGCATGTCCATTTCTATCACGTCACCACTAGACAATATAGTTATTATATCAAACTGGATACTACTGTAGACATGTCCTGATGATAACCTGCTAGGTAGTGAGGGTATTAAAAGATGATATGTTTATATATTTCTACTGCTTGTTATATACTTATTATATAGTATCACTATTACAACATCATGTATTATCTATTATTATCGTGCTTGTATTACTATAGAAGATATTACTACCTCCTTCATTTTACCACTCACTAGGTCGCTTTCTGACGACCCTGGGTTTGCGTGCCTAGGTTAGAGATCCGAGCTATCGTTTTGTCAGATAGTCCATTGGGTTCACATAGGAGACTCATCATCGAGACCATTCATAGGTATCTTTGTGATTTGTATCTGTTATCTTATTTATCCCTATTTTTCCTATCTGTTATGATCACTAACCTCTTTCTGCAGGTATTCTTGTACTTATTTCCTGCTGGAACTCTTATATATGAAGGTGATTTCCTATACTGAGGCTTAGCGTACATACGTGAGGGTTTTCCGCCCTGCGAATGTACGTCGTCATAACGTCTCCGTATCCTTGGGATCGGGGCGTTACACCGCTCATCTTGTGCAGATGCCTCGGATGGGCCAATCATAACATGATCAACTGCATCAACGTTCAACCGCAATGTCCGGTAAAGAATTGACATAGAGTGTGGTTCATCTGGCCCCATTGAAGTACGGGCTCGCAAATCTCTCTAGCACGAGCTATTCTCGAAATATACAATATGTTAAGAAACTAATAATATACGGGGTTAAAACAGAAATAATTGTATGTTACTTGTGCAAGCATAATGACATCGATGTCCTCACCACGGTCATGTCCAAGGGTCAAAGACCTATTCAACGGATTTTGCATGATACGATGAGATATCCTTCAAAACTAATCCATATGTCCGTCTGTGGTGTCCCATTGGTACCTGACTTCTACGTTCCTTTCATCAGGCGATAGTATGTGGGACTGTCACCTTTCCTAGTAACTATCGCTCCAGTTGTAGGACACTTGGTAATAATTTGCAGTCGACCATCTTCTAACCTTCTTTGGAAGGAATGATAAGGGCGGGATAATCCGAATCCTACCAAATTGTCTAAGAACCCGTTCTAAATGGTAAGGTTTGATGACGTCGATGCACTTTATAAGCCGCTGAAAAGCAAATGGAATCAATAGAACTTCGATCGAAGCCATTCTAATCGAATTGAGGTACCCCCGACCATGCCAAACTCGTCATCAGCTTCTCAAGATGACACACCAAGTAGGTTGACAAGCAATTCTCGGGCATTGGTTATTCTCTGTGGCACGTTCACAAACCGATATGCCCAGAAGTGTGGGAACATCGTCCAGTGTGATGATCATTTCACCGAGGGTATGTGAAAACTATTCATCTTTCGGTTGCTACCATTCGAGAATGCAGAGATAACTACTCCATTTGCCTTACGGTACAGAATGTCTCTCAACCATTGCAAGCCGGATTCATAAATATAAGTGACAAAATGCCAATTTGGTCTGTTGATAGCCCACACCCATTCACTTAGTTTTGATGCATGAGAGATGCATTTGAGTGGTTTTCTCTCATAGAAAAAATTGTTGTTAGCACTTACAGTAACATGATTTTGTTATATATTCAACTAAAAAAAATATTAAATCAAATTCTTACCTCACCGGTCTAGATATCTACCGCTATATGAGTTTAAACACTCCGCAGCAGTGTAATATCGATCAGACTACTCGAAAATGACGTGGTCAACTCTTCGGAGTCCTCATCACCTTCGCCCTCCGCTATATACGGAGCCTCATCTGTTTCAGGAATGTTGGTTAAAGAGGACTCATCCCGTCTATGACGTCTTACCGAAGCCATAAAACGAACTCTAGAGGAGCCTGCAGTATCCATGCATGCGTTAGAGAAAAATAATATATATATATATATATATATTAAAAACAGGTTGAATTTGTAAAATTATCTGTTCGGCTGACTCTAGCCGAACAAAGATACATGTTCGGCCAAAGTCGGCTGAACATCAAAGAATTTGTTCGGCTGATTCAGGCCGAACAACAAAGTATTGATCGGTTGGAGTGCGCCAAACAAAATTTTTGTTGTTCCGGCAGGAGGTCGTCGAACAGACGACGAAGCCAACTGGGTTCGATCATTGTTTTTCAACTTTTGGGGACTTAAATATTTTCTTTGCGTTTCTTTGCATTTTAACAACATATACAACGCAAATTAACCCTAAATACTATATTACACCCATCAAATTGAACAAATCTAACATACATTCATCAAATTTTATAAAATCAACAAAAACTCAAAACTACCTGAAAAATAGCGCGGTCAAGATTGTCGGTGTGGCTCGCCGGTATGGGTCGACGGTTGAGTGAGCAAGAGTGAAAGAGAGGAGAGTGTTGGGTTTTTTTTGGGGAGGGGGGGTGTGTTTGTGTTGGGGCGAGGAGACCAGTGAGAGAGAGGAAGATAGAGTGGGTGCTTCAGCACTTTGGGGTGAAGGTCATTTTTGGAATAATAAGAGGAATGCCTTCATCAATTTGAGGGGTGCCTGCAATATTGGAGTGCTTTCATCGTTTTTTTTGGGTGGAAATATCCATACCTTTGGGCGGGTTGTGATCCCATGCTCTATGCGGCGGCGTGTCCCATGCTTTGCTTAGACTGGAATCTTAATTTGTTTGCGAGTGCGGAAATGATTTAACGAAAGCAACATCTTTCCTTTTTTAAAAGATAAAATGGTGAAAATTTTGATATTATTTGTTTGATTAGAGAACAAATGAATGATTAGAGAACAAATGAAACTAAAGAAGTACACGACTACTCCCAAATAGATTAATAGGATCAAAGAATAGAGTATAAATGAGATACAAAATACCTTATTCCAGTCGAACTGCACATGTATGATCTGTGTTCTTTGCTTGTTTAGCTGGCCCGATGTTGATAATGGAGTTTTAAGTGTACGGGCTTGGGGCACCATCTCAAAATACTACCTTTCTAGGCCTGTACATCTTTCTTCATAAAGTCTATTACTCATCTTCACTGTGCCTTAGCCTTACGTGAACCAGGACTCGCTGTCTTTTGCGTCTTGGGGGATCGAACATCGCCCACACACACGACTAAGTAAGGGACATGGTTTTGATACCAATTGTAAGGATTTAGAGCACCATTTCAAAACACTAAATTTAAGTTGCTCAAATTCTTATATACTCAGACCATCCACATGTCTAGCCAATGTGAGACTATTTATTCGACATCTAACTCAACATTAAGGTCATCAAGTTGCTAACTTGATGTCAATCTTTTATGAGATACTACAATATATTACTGAATTACGAATAAATTGGCAACAGAAACAGAATACCAGAACTCATGCATATTGTGACTTGAAACAGTGGATGATTTCTCAACGCAAAACCTCAGCTTGAATGACTCAGAACCTGGAACATGTTTCAAAAAAAAAAAAAATCTGTAATGGGAACATGTTTCAAAAGAAAAAGAAAAAGAAAAAGAAAAGATTCTGTGATTTTGATGAGTTCTTGTTTTGGCATCCTAAAATGCCACTTAGCTTCCAAGAGAATCCTTCAAGAATATTTGATGTTGACTTTCTTCAAAAGGGATTTCTCACAAGCCACAGTCAAAATATAGGATGGTAAATAAAACAAATTACCCCAAAAATAGATCATTCAAAATAACACATCCCACAAATTACTGCATATAGAACTAGTCAAAAAATAAGCCAAAGAGTGCTGTCAGAAAATTGAAAAAAAAAACAAAACAAAACAAAACTCTAAAACTTTTGTTCGACTGTCTTCCATTAAAAAGCTTTTATGAAACAGAAAACTACCATAACAACTGACATATAAACCGACATCAATCAACTGTCAGAGTCCAAATCCGGCGAGCCTCCGTCGGACTGCACCGGTCGCCTTTCTTGAACCTTCAAAGCAAATCTCGCACTTGCTTCTCTTTGCCGTCTGCATCGTAATACTCCAGATCGGTGATGTAGATACCTCCGATCTAATTTTAATAGTTTTTCTTCTCACCATTTTTTTTAGAGGGGCCTAAAAAAAAATCGGAAGACTTCCCCTCATTCAATAGCACTCCTTTGCTACTCTCTAAAATGTTCTACTCTACAAAATATTCAAGTATTTTCCAAATAACCTCTTCTTCTTCTTCTTTTTTTTTTTTTTCCCTCTCAATAAAGATCGCAGTCTAACCTTCAGCATGAGATTTTATGCATGTGACTTCTCATTGATTTGTACCCTGCCTCAGGAATTATCAATTCAGAAAGGGTTGTGACAGAAGAATCATAAAAGAATATAACAGCACAAATGAATCAAACTGTTATGGAAAAAGGCTTAAAATTTGAACTTTGTATCTTGGGGGAAGTACTCGAATCCCCCAAAAATCACATGGAGCAATAGAAAAGCGTTCAAGCTGGCCACGTGAAAGAAGCTCTAAAAACTTATTAGATTCAAAGAGCAATGGATACACGCAGAACACAATAAGGCTGTCACTGAAACAGTAAGGTATAGATCTAGCATGAACAATACAACCACAAATCAATTTAAACAATTTATATGTTAACCACATCACACATTTCGTCATATTCTGTTTCAGCTACAAAAATGGATACAGAAAGAACAATATTCAAAAGCATTTTTCACTTGAGACAAAAGAACCCATTCAGCCATTTGACCTTTTGAGTTTGTGTTTACCCTATAGTGTATGTATTGTTTGGACAGATAGCAGACCTAATTGCTAGGGTTAGCATCAGCAGTTGGCACATGTAATTATGTAATTAGAGCCTTAAACCAAACAGAATCAAGATACTTCTTGCCAGCATCACACAGGCTCCCGCTGAGAACAAAATAATGCCAGTCCTCTCTCTCGTCCTGCACCAGGCCAGCCTTCAACCTCAGATGGCCATCCAGTTCCTTTCTTTTCTGCCTCATCTCAGATGTAGTATGTTCTCACCTGTGAAGGATTAACCCAAAAGAGAGCAAGGAGAGTATTTATACAGACACTCTTACATGCCCCATCACAGCTCACCTTTTACATTTCAAACATCCAAAAAGACCAAAGAGAAAGAAAAGAGAAAAAAAGGGAAAAACTAATGCAGCTTTAGACTACAGCAGCAGCAGCAGCTTACCAGTCTCCAGCATCTGCAGAAGATTTTGAATGCAGATCGATAAAGCCAAAGCTTCAGTTGGAGTCCAGCGCGCCATCTGCCTGAGAGCCAAACTCCACCTTTTTTAACCATGGATACCTGTGTATAATTCTCACAGTATTACAAGTTCCTCCATCCATACAAGGTACAGGTCCCCTGAGAGAGAATAGGAAGATGAAAATACAATGTTCCACCAGCTGCCAATATCATGGCAAACTTTACAGATCCAGCATACATACACAAGTCTAAACATAACCCATGATGGCACCAGGAGGAAGGAAGCATGGTTCAGAGATGAAGACCACCATAAAACAAAATTACCATCCCACTCCATCCGCCTGCTTCCCTGAAGAAGGATAATCAGGGTGTGCTCGTCAACAGGAAACATATGAATCCCTATTGATTTTCCAAAAAGAATAAATATTGTCGTCCCGCCCATCAACTACTTGTCCACCTTCGCTTCCGAGCAGGGCGCTCAGGCTTGACCTCACTATCAGCAGGAGCTTCATTCTGGGTTGATGGAGTGTCGTTCTCTGGTCTCTTGCTCAAAGCCGCCACATCCTTCTCACCAGGCAAAGGAAGCTTAAAGCGCTCGCTACGTCTCTTAAGCTTTTCCACAGTGTCGAGATGTCGATCTCGATCATCCCCTGACCTGTCTGCAGTGTGTCCTCCATCAGCACCCCTGGGATCTGACTCACTGACATCATTACCTTCTGTTCTTGGCAATTCATCAATTGGAACAATGTCTTCAGTAGTGCCTTCAACCTCTTTGCTTTGGAGGGGAAGACTGCACGTTGGCTGTGGCACTGTAATCTCTCTCTTTGTGACTGGTCCACCGCTCCAGTTTGGAACGACCCCTTTTCGAATCGTGTTGGCTCTCATCATCTGAAGCAAGATCAACTCCACCTTGTTTCTCAGAAGAATGTGGTGGCTGATTAACCATATTGGAGAGTGAAGCATTGTTGTTTTCTTGCTCATTTACACCTCTCGAGCTAACCTGAAAAGGTAAATCATTCAATCAAATATTTCTACTCAAAACATCTTGAAATTTACTTACAACCTGTGCCGTGCTTCCTTTAAGAGTATGTATTTTTGAAATGAACTACATATGAGAAAAATGTTAAATGACAACTTCCATGTATTATATATCTTCTGATCATCAATAGAAATGAAAAGACATGCATGTCAACCTTCAGAGTAGTCTTCCTTCTGTTCCCTAAATAACTGTAGGAGGAATCAGTGATTTTAGCATGATGACAGAGATTGCATGGTCTTGACTAATCATCCTCCGTGGTTGATATTCCCATGAGATAGCATCAGTACTTCAACAAACATCAAGAGGTTGATAATGCCATAAGATAGCATCACTACTCCAAGACACCCATCGACTCAATGTCCAAGAATGTCCAACAGGTGCAGCGAACTTAACACACAAAATAATTTACATTCTACAAGAAATATGAGTATAATGAAACTTCTACCTAGAAGTGCAAACGAATATCAATGATCGGTCTTGTATCTGATTTCCATGTTCATTTTATGCGGATATCCGATATACATTAAAATACAGATATGAAGTTTGTAATGATTAGATTATCCAAGATATCAATACATACGCAATTTGCTGAATATGTCCAATACACATATATTTCAAATACATAAAATACTCTATAATATGATAGTTCAATTTAAAAAAAATCAAACTCGCACAATCTTGTTTATGTTTAACACTTTTTACGTTAAAGAATACTAAAAATAAGGATATAACTCGTCTTTCTTTCCTGTTTTTAGTTCTATTCATTAATATATGACTAAATCCAATATGAATTCAAATACATATTTAAACAATATGGTTTTTGAGTTAAAATATTCATACTGGATCTATATCCGCTAAAAAGAAAACAAATACAGATCGCTCTGTGTCCGATCTGAATACACCTCTACCTCTATCGATCACCAAATAAAGGGTGAGAATTCTACATATGATAAGAGACATTATTAAATCACTATGACGATCTATACCCTAATCATGCACAAATTACAATGAGATCATTTCTTAACAGCAATGTAAATCATTCAATAGGCATCCTTGGATTTACATAATATTGCATAAGGCTATAAGATATTCATAGTAATAGTAGTAATAATATATTATTAAAAAAAAGGCATTGGGAAGAAATCTCTACAGTGAAATAAGAATATTAATTGTGTAATATCAGTATCAATTATTTTACTTATGCGTTACTTTTCAGTTCCACCTAATAAATTTTATAAGTCAGAGCTCTTTGCTTCAGTGATTGAAGCAAATACTGCATTATGCAATATATAACAGGTGTTGGGATCAATGTTTACAAGCCCTATTTCGGTAAGCAATCAGTTTAATCCGACAAAACTACTGTACGTCATATAATCATGCTGGTGTAAAATGATTTTCCCTTGTTTCCTTCTCAATGAATGACGTTTAGACATGATTGTACCTTCTCATTGCGCTGAAACACTGCGGTCTTCATGCTTCCTCTTGCCAAGTACCAATTGGGCACTGCCTTCAGTGTCCTTCTTCCTTGTTACTTCCCTATGCCTCTCACGGGAATCTGTGGGTTATCGGAAGCACCAGGACGATCACTATGAGAACTCAACCTCTCATGCCTGGAGCTTCTCTCCTCATACTGTAGTGCTTCTCACGTGCAAGTACATCTTCCCGGCCTTTATGTTGAGAGTCTGTTTCTTCCCCAGCTCGCTCTCCTCTCCTTGGTTGCTCACCCTGACGTCTTCTATCTCTATGTTGATAATCCTTGTCAGATATCAAAATTTTAGAATCACTCTTATTCCTTCCACTGCCACCAAATGGCTTATCTTCTATAGCTCGTGTATCCTAGTAGCTCCCCGCCCTTCCTCTCTTTCTCGACGTGGCAAAGGATCTTCATGAGGATGTTTAAGTCGCTGCCTGTCCTCCCTCTCTCTTTGACGCCAGCTTTCATCTTTGTGCTTAGAAGAGTGGTGATCCTCAGCCTTGTCTCGCATCCTGCTACTGTCTTTCCCTCCTCCGATTGTCAGGATTATCATCCCTATCCCTTTTCCGCGGGTGGAATCTTCTTCTTTGACCCTGTACCATGCAAGGGAATCTTTTTTCTGTTCTTTCTCTTCTTGAATGTTCTTCATCCTTCTTTCTCTTGATCTGATGGCCATCTAAGTTGTCTCTACGACTCAAAACATCATCCCTCTCCCTCGGTCTTGGACCTCCTTCTCTATGCGACTCTCCAATCTCCATCATCCAATCTTTTCTTCAAGTGCGCGTCATCATCTTTGTCATCCTGTCACTTACCCTAACTTTACTCCTATTCCTTGATCCAGCTTCCTCATTACGCTCCGCCTAGTGTCTTCATCTTTTATCCTTCTGCCATGAGTATCTTCTTCCCTCCTCTGCCAAAAGGAACTGTCTGTCTCTCTTGGCCTCTCAAAACCTTCACTCCTACCTCGAACAGGATGTACTGGATAAGAATCCCAATCTCTGAGTGGATAAGAATGATACATAGCTTCCCGTCCTTTTGAACCCATGCGCTTTCTGTCCATCTCATGCCTACCTTCTCTCCCATAATCATCTTTCCGCCGGAAGTGTGTTCCTCCCCTTCACGGCGCCTCACATCACCTGCTTTCCTTGATCGTCCACCTTGCACTTCTTCATCACCACTTTCACGCCGTTTTTGATTGCTGCTTCCTGATTTTGCTCGACTGTTGTCACTGTGTATAGACCTTAATCATCATCAGCAGCATTGTCTCGAATTGCAGTTTGTTACACGAGAACTTAGTTTTTGCTTCTTGAAAGAATGAATGATGCCATCGTCAGCTGGAGTGTCACCTGAAACTCGGAAATCCGAAGTCTCCTCCTCCCCTTCTACTTCAATGCTATCACCCAAGACAAGCACGTCATCATTTCATCATCCTTTTGTTCTATGCTTAGCTCCCCAGCTGTTTCAGCGGCAGTAGTAGGGTGATAGTTCAGAAGTTGGTTGTGTGGGTTCCATGCAACTGCCGGGTATTTCTATCTGGTGATCATCATGTTTATCTTGAGCACTTCGCGTAGGAATGTTGTCATTTGAGTGGTGCCGCTTGGACTGGTGTACCTTCCACGCGAAGCTCCTTCTGTCGACCTAAAGTTACAGATACATGAGTTCAGTCAGTATTTATCAAGCATCATCATAGAAAAACCAGATCAATTGTTAAAGAACCACAGTGAATCATGTCATAGCGGACCAATAATGACAAAGGTAAAAAAAGAATTTTGAAAATACTATATGTTGGGACCTCATCTTCAGTTATCGAAACACAACTCAGATGCAGGTTTTATACTAAAGCTCTCATATGTATGACTTTTCCAACAAGACCTAAAAAAAAATTAATACCAAGTTCCTGGTGAGTCTCAATTACATGATACTCACTGGGCTTATATCAGTCGGTTCACTCTTCGTATCCTTGCTGAAGAGCAAGACTCAATGCAGATGTTCCAGCACATCCAGGTAAGTCTGTCACCGTATGCAATACAGAATTATACACAAGATGACTAGTCGACATGGAATGATGTTGCTGCAGTTTAGTTGGTAAGAAGTTCGTTTGTTCAAATTAGCAATGGCAGTTATGCTTATAATCAAGGAACAAGGTTTTCACCATATTGTCACAGTTTCGCCTCTTCTGTTTCAATGTCAGTGAGAACTGATCAAAACTGACATATAGGCCTCGTTTGGCAACAAATGTAAGGAAGAGTTAACCTTCTAACTCTTTTCCAGACACTTAAATTCATGAAGAGTTAAGAGTATAATTATAGCATGTCGTCACGAGAGAAGTTGGGATTTTTTTGAAAAAAAAAATTATGCACTTTGCCCCCTACTTTTTTAAAGCAAGTGCTTAACTCCTACACCAGATCAAAAATGGTAAAGTAAACTGCACCAAAACCTCCAACTCTCCCTAACTCTTCCCGACTCTCTCTCTAAAAAATATTACTCTTACTCTCATAACTCCACTCACCAACGCAGCCAGAGTCTCAGATTCGCTAAGTCTCAGCCTGTACGCCTTGGGTATCAGTCGCTTCGGATTAATTTACAGTTTCAATAAGTTTCAGACAAACATAATAAACCTACAAAAAAATTCAAAATAACAGGAGAGAGATGATACAGATTATGTTCCTAGCCACCATTAATGAAATCATCTACCTTCAACTTCTATACCCATCCCAATTCATAAAACTAAAATCTATCATAATTTTGATATATTTTGAATTTAACTTGATTATAATCCTTAGTTAATTTTAAGGTAATGATCATATTAAGCTTTGAATTAACTAGTTGGGTACTAGAAGTTCACGTCTCTTATATTTAGACCTACTTAGCCTACATGTTTATATAATATGCTTTGCGGAAAGGCATATGCAAGGCAACATTCCAGTGGTTATGGACATTTAACCAACATGTTTATATACACTAGAACAAAACCACAAACTCGAGAATTTAGTTTCAAATACCAAAAATCCAAATATATATATGCAATATCTTATCGGGGTTTGAGGTAACAAATACAATTTAACGGTTTAATATAGGCTAATATTGGGTCGACATATTGACATGGCCGATATTGATGGTTGACATTGATGATATTGATACTAAAAACCATTGGCAATACCGATACCTAGATTTTAAGCCATGCTCAAGAGGAAACCTTTAATCTAAGGAGGGCCAAAAAGTAAATGTGCCAGACATTGGAAATACTCATCAAGTTACTTTCCTAGAATGAATTTATCTATAGTTGTAGAGTTTGGTTGTTTTGGATGCTAAATTATCATCATTCGAATGGGTTAGTACTTATCACATGAAGTTGGAAAGTTGCTTTGAGTTGGATTTAAGACTTAGAATAGATTTACAAGGGAGGCTTGAACAGAATAGAAAGCCAAGGAGATTTGAATAAGGATTTTTTTTTTTTTTTTTTGGTTGGGGTGGTTGGGTGGGGGGGGGGGGTGGGTGCTGTGGGATTGGCCTCTGTGATTTCGTTTTGGATGAATGAATCTGTGCAAGAACAGGGTGGAAATATAGGAAAATTGAATTAGAAGTTCTCAGCTCTTTGGAAGAAGCCATATTTTTCAACCTCTAAATTTTGGATGTCTCTGCTTTGATAAATAACCTCATCAAAATGATAACCAAATACCAAGTTTATGAAGAATAATTACATTTTTAAAAGCCATAAATATCCTTTTCTAATCAAACACGGCCCTATAACAGCTTATCTCAATACCTGTAAACCTACTTTGATTGCACAATAGTAATAAAAATAAAAAGTAGAAATGTACATCTTGTGAAACTATTTACAACACACACTCAAGAAAGACTTCATGAAAACAAAAGAGTAATGATGACAAAGTGAACATCATACTAAAACAGTTAAACAATGAAAAGGAAAAGGGGACATCAGCAATAATATATTAATTGGATATTTATGGATGGCAACAAAACGAATGGTAAAGAACTAAAATACACCACACTTAGCCAATCATGGTAATTTGTCAATAATTTCACGAGAACATTCAATCATATTTCCTTCTCAGTGAATAATATCAATGTGAATGAACACAAAGCATGAGTAAAGATCTGATCGCAATTTACAGCATACCTTCCTCACGATGTGCACCACCAAGATCCAGCAGGATTTATAGGCTCCGTAATCTAGAATTAGAATTATAGTGGAGAGGTGATTCTGGGGGCATATTGCCCTCTCCTCCAGGTGCATGGGAAGTTCTTCCCCCCCATTTCCCTCTGATGACCATTGAAAGTCTGTGGAAAACGGTCATAGTGTTCAGATTCACTGCGCCTATCACCATCAGCATCATGTGACACCTTTAAACTCTTCTTCTTGCATATCCTTTCCAGGTTTCTCCGATGAGTTATTATAACCATCGAATTCTCCGCGGAATCCTGCAAGACAATCTGTTTGACCACATTTTCAGTACGTGATAAATAGCAGTAACCACTTAAAATACATAAAACTGCAAAATCTCTCAGGAGCATGACGGTAACAAATGCACCTAAAATAACTAAGTCTAACCATTTACACACATGTCTTAGTTTTACCTCTATAATTGCATCTGCATCACGGGTTCGTGGTGGCCTGGTATCTATAGAGGGAAGGCGTTCACCACAGCCAGTTTCAACTTGTATCGCTCTGCCGGGTGGCTGATACAATGTGAAAACCAATTAAAAAGATGCTAGAAACTCATAACTATAACTATATAGTCAAAAGTAAGAAGATCTTCAGTGGAAAGTTTTTGGAAGTTAAAAACCTAGTGTGCGTGCGTGCGTGTGGTGTTATAAAAAATAAGTCGTAGTTAAAGCATCAGAGGTGACAAAATGAGATAGGTTTGTAAGTAATAGACATGCAGAAATATTAAATCAATACGTACAAAAAGAGCTCGTATGCATGGGACCTCTTCCCTGGCCACTTAAATCAGATTGTCCATTATCCATCTTCCCATGATTCATGTTATCAACAGAGATGTCATGATGACCTGCTGCAGCTGCGAGCTCAGGAGGTAAATCTGGATCATAGTCCTGACATGAAAGCAAAAGATTATTAGTATT
Organism: Agave tequilana; assembly: GCA_038442645.1. Lineage (NCBI taxonomy): Eukaryota > Viridiplantae > Streptophyta > Magnoliopsida > Asparagales > Asparagaceae > Agave > Agave tequilana. The sequence continues at coordinate 90,465 of JAVJIF010017323.1, forward strand.
GATAATGAGAGATTACATATCAGTCAACTGTTCACAGCACTCTACCTGCTCTGATCTCCCACTCTCGTAGACACGGATCTGCTTTGCATGGTAGACTCTAGACGGAGTTGATCCTGCAGATTGCAATATTAAAACCTAAATTGTAAAAGTAAGGCTGTGTTTCCCTCCCCAAAACATATGATAAAAAGATTGTAACTTGCCAGTTGTTTGCAATATTTTCCATTTGTCTTCATCCAATCCAAAGTTGAAATAATCTGTAATGTCGACTCCAGGATGTCTCCATGGTTTCTCCTCAAAATTTCAATGTCAATATCAAATATTGTCCTGAAAATATTAATGGTGAAAAATAACAAGTAGGAGTTTAGTAATAAAATCAGATGTTTTGAGAAGGGATTGAAAGACTGAGCTTCAAGACTTGGGAACAAGAGTTGTTGTATCTTTCACAGACTAATATTCATCTACCATATAAGCAGTACCGTTTCAAAGAATTATCATCGGTACAAGAACATGACCAACAAACCCAAGCCTAAATTCAAGGAAACAAATGCCTATTCACCCAGGAATCCGCTTAATCTAGTGTTTACTAACCAGGAATAAGAAAATAACTTGTCCAGCTTGATTGATAATACCTCATCAAAATCTTTCGAATATCTAAAGATTCAGTTGTATGTGAAATGAGAAAAGGAACAAAGATGCTTTAGAAGTTAATTTAGACAAATAGTCAATTGATCGGCAATATCAAGCCTTTGCAACCCAAGGGAGAAACTTAGAGGTGCAAATTAAAATAAAGAGGCCCGTATTGTACATCAACAGACATCAGAAGGTATCTAATCACATAATATATGTGTGCTGCATATATATGGCCAGATGTCTACACGTATTAGTTAGGAATCACAAATAAAGCCAAACCCAGCTTATCTTAATACCAAATGGGTATCCTAAGCAATGAAATGAAATTCCACATACTTAAATCACTTATTCAGTAAACAGCATATTTTAAAATTCTTTTTAAGCAGAATGCTATCAAGGGAACCCACTTTACTTTGACTAGAATTAAAAATATATGTTACAGAGCCAAAACACCTGAATTAATTAAAATGCCTGTTTATTCAGAGTAAGCAACCACAAAGCAATTTTAGACACATGAATTGTCAAAGTTTGTAAGCTTTCCCTGATATATCAGATTTCAACTTCTAAAGAGTATGATATTATGAGTAAAGAAAAAGTAGCTCTGTTTGATCCACATGGATCAGCTAGAAATAAGGAAATAATCAGAATTTTAAAGCATCAGTCCACTATAAAGAAATAAGAGACAAAGCAAACCAAGCTGCTCTTAAGATGTATATTGTCTATTATCAAGCTTACTTGTGAGAGGGGAGGGTGAAATCTAATCCGCCACCAAAAGCACGTGAAGGATTATTTCCCCAACCAGGCCAAAACCAGAATGGAAAATTTTGGGGGCACCGGCAATGCCTCTACCGCCTGCAGGCCTCCAGTCACCTCTCCCACGACCAGCAATAGAACCCATGATGAAGGGGGGCGAATTTGACCTGCAGGACCAACTACAGGAGCAACAGGCGCTGCTGCCCAGGTCTTATATACTGCATAAGGAGAAAAGAAGGGAAAAGAAGGGAAATATGCACATAAGACCCTACAAAGCGATATTAAAAGAAACTGTATAAGACAAACAAGAAAGCAATTCAGCTGAATGTTTCAGATGAATACACTACAATACCAAACTTAATACTATGCATGCCAAACTTTTTTTTTCACTAAAACATTGAATGCTGCTCCTAGTATAAAAGCATGGGAACAAAATTCCAGGAAACATGATGCATCTCAATCCAGTAAAATGCTAATCAAAAATAAAAAAAAAATCAACAAACATGGGAAGATGCATCACTTTCCAAACTTCCCATCTAAGAAGCCAAGGTAAATTCCATTACTCCTAAAAGGAGATGGATCAAATTCAAACACATTCATATACAAGATATTGGGTCACATTCAGAATAAAATAGTGTCAATTGTTCACAACAAAAAGTAGATTAATATAATTCATCATTTAATGATACATTGCATGATTATGAATTTCAGGCATAATACAGGTAACACAAGAGAGGGAATGTAATAAGACTTGCAATCAAACAAGAACATGATAATTACCTATATATCAAGAAAAAAGCACAGTTAACCCAAATTAACAATGAATGAGTGGCATCCAACAAGAAAATGGCAATATCTCAATAACAATACATTATTGACCATATTGATAACAAATAAGAGTTTGGCTCCTTTATTGGTTTATTAAAGAACAGTGCTCTTTGGCTGCTTGACTCTATATAACCTTTAACTCTTTGTTTATTGGACTATTCTTCATTCAAAAAAAATAAAAATAAAAGAATGGGACACAAGGAAGAAAGCATCAATTGCCTAGATTCTTCCCTTCTCCACCAACCTATCGCATAGCAGTTGTGATTTTGTATCCATGGAATATGCTCCTCTCTTTTCTGTAAGGTAGTTAAAGTTTTCTCATTCATTCTTCTCTCCCTTCCTCTTCTCTTGTCCGAATTCTTCTGTTGTCAATTCACAATTTCGAAGAAGATGGACAGATCTACCAATAATTCAGTGATACAATGTTGGAAGCCTGGAAGGTACCGTAAAGTGACTGACATGTGAAGAGATTGGTAAGTACAGATGTACTGTGGCACATGTCAGCTAAAACAAAGCTAAAACTAAAAACGACCACTTCTATAACAAAAATTATAATAAAAAGAGAGAAAATTACATGGCTTTTTTGGCAACATTAATCTAGGCTGCATATTGACATCCAGAATAATGGGAAGCGAGTGAAGTACAACACTTCCTCACTGAGAATTAAATCCTAGGGTGTACCCTGGGTTTTTGCAAATATCTGTTAGGGCCTATGCTTATCAACTCTTTACAAGAAGCCGGTACACAGGCTTGACAAACTCAATGTCCTGCTCGTAATCCTCTCAGATCACACCTTATATTATGGCCTCAAAAAAACAGCTTAATATCTTAAGTAATGGAATTGGAACGAGAAGAAACCAGTTAATTGCTAAACAAATTGCAGTTATTAGACGAGAAAATTACTTGGCCTTGATGCGAAACACACTGTAATAATAACATCGCGGAAGATAATAGTGGTATTTGACACGCATGGCCAAAAATTGTAAATTTGAGATCAGTTGTACATTTCAAATGCTCATTCATTCAATTAATAACAATCATAATAGTATAGAATCAGACAACCATCTCATAAACTCCATATAACTTTACAAAGTATAAATTAAGAAAAACTAAACATGTGAATTCCCTAATTACAATTGACATCAAAAAGATCTGACTTGAACATTGAGTGATGCTGCGGAT
>JAVJIF010017324.1:0-64542 GCA_038442645.1 Agave tequilana
CTTGATTTCTATAGGAGCTTTGGAATCATTGGGCCTTGGAGTGTCTATTAAGGAGGGAGTTCTTAAAATGACAAAGGGTTCGATGGTGGTGTTGAAGGCCGATCGCCGGAACAACTTATACTACTTGAAGGGTAAGTTACTGTGACAGGGCAGGTGGCAGCTTCTACCAGTCCATAAAGAAGATTCTACCCGACTGTGGCACAATGAGGATGGGACATGCAGGGGAGAAATCATTGCAAGCTCTTGTGAGGAAAGGTTACTGAAGGGTGCCGAGACCTGCAAGTTGGATCTCTGTGAACATTGCATCATCGACAAGAAGACCAAGGTGAAGTTTGGCACAGCTTCACACTGCACAGAGGGTATTCTTGACTATGTTCACAGGATGTATGGGGACCTACTAAGACTGCATCGATTGGAGGTAACCACTATTTGTGTGTCGTTCATCGATGATTATTCTAGGCGCTGTGGGGTGTGCACTATGCGACACAAAGATGAAGTCCTAGAACTGTTCGTGAAGTGGAAGGCTAATCTGGAGAGAAGCACGGGAAGGAAGGTCAAGGTCCTCCGTTCTGATAATGGAGGAGAGTACAAATCAGATCCTTTCCTACAGCTATGCCTTGATGAGGGCATAGAGAGACACTTCACGGTAAGAGAGACTCCGCAACAAAATGGGGTGGCTGAGAGGGATGAACCGAACTTTGCTAGAAAGGTCGGTTGGTGTATGTTATCCAATGCAGGACTGTCAAAAGAAGTTTTGGGCTGAAGCTTTGGCGTATGCATGCCATCTTGTGAACAGGTTGCCGTCGTCTGCAATAGGGGGGAAGACTCCTCTTGAAGCTTGGTCAGAAAAGCTGCTCGGGACTATGATTTGCTACGGGTCTTCAGATGTCCAGCCTATACTATGTCAGAGAAGACAAGTTGGACCCAAGGGCAAAGAAAGGTGTGTTCGTTCTTTGGCTTCAAGCGAGGAACCAAGGGATTCAAGATTTGGGACCAAAAGGATAACAAGTTCATACTCAGCAGGGATGTCACGTTTGATGAGGCTTCTTTGATGAAGCCTACGGTCTCTCAGCAGGTGAAAACCAGCAAGACCAAGGAGCTATTACAGCAGGTGGAGATTGATGCAGATCCACCATCTCTAGAGGATTCAGTATCAATTCGGATCATTCCTGAGGTGACACAGGGTGGTGATCGAGCAGTTGAAGAAGATGTTGAAGATGTTGAAGAGGGTCAGGAGCAGGTCATGGGTACTGTTCCAGATCCTAATGCAGTTGAAACACCACGGAGGAACACTAGGAGACCAGGTTGGCTCACCACTGATATGGTCGTCACGTATGCACTTCCAGTTGTTGAGGAGGCTATTCCATCTACCTTCAGAGAAGCTGAGATCAGTTCGGAAGTAAGGATGTGGAAAGAGACCATGAATGAAGAGATGCAATCTCTCTACAAGAACAACACATGGGAACTCACCAAGTTGCCCAAAGGGAAGAAGGCCATAGGATGCAAGTGGGTGTTGCTAAGAAGCAATGATCTCTCCAAGAAGATGCAGTGTGCTACAAGGCAAGGTTGGTGGCTAAAGGCTACGCTCAGAGGAAGGATTGACTATAACGAGGTGTTCTCCCCTGTAGTTAAACACTCGTCAATTCGTATTCTATTGGCCTTGGTTGCGCAAAATGAGTTAGACCTTGACCAACTTGATGTGAAGACCGCCTTTCTCCACGGTGATCTTGAGGAGGAGATCTATATGACACAGCCCACAGGTACAAAACTGCAGGAAGGAAGAGTTTGTATGCAAGCTAAAGAAGTCACTGTAACGGATTGAAGCAGTCCCCTAGACAGTGGTACAAGCGTTTTGATACCTTCATCAGGAAGAAGTACACACGTAGCCATTTTGATCCATGTGTATTACAACAGGCTACCATCAGGAGAATATATCTATCTACTTCGTTATGTAGATGATATGTTGATTGCTTCGAGGTCGAGATCTGTTATTGATTCTCTGAAGAAAGTTCTATCATCAGAGTTTGAAATGAAGGACCTGGGCGAAGCGAGGAAAGTATTGGGCATGAAAATCACTAGAGACAGAAAAGCTGGCATGATAAGTTTGACTCAGAAGGGCTATTTAGAGAAGGTACTGTAGAGGTTTATATCAGCACAAGGATACTAAGCTGTTAGTACACCTATGGCGCCACACTTCAAATTGTCAGCAAAGATGTCTCCGAGGAGTGTTCAAGAGCTGAGTATATGTCTCACGTTCCATATGCCAGTGCGGTGGGTAGCTTGATGTACGCTATGGTGTGTACAAGGCCAGATCTATCACAGGCAGTCTCCATGGTGAGTCGATATATGGATGATCCGGGACAGGGTCATTGGGAAGCTGTGAAATGGATCTTGAGATACATCAAGGGAACAATTGATGTAGGTCTAGTGTTTGAGAAGGACAACACTGGAAAGCAAGAATGCATAGGGTATGTGGATTCTGACTATGCAGAGGACCTTGACAAGCGCCGGTCGACGACGGGATATGTCTTCACATTCTCACAGGCACCGGTGAGTTGGCGCTCCACACTGCAGTCTGCCGTCGCGTTGTCGACCACAGAGGCTGAGTACATGGTTATGACAGAGGCCATGAAGGAGGCAATCTGGCTTCAGGGGTTGCTTGATGACTTGGGCATGGAACATGATCTGCTGAAGATTAACTGTGACAACATGAGCGCCATCTACTTGGCGAGGAACCAGGTCTATCATGCAAGGACGAAGCATATTGACGTCAGGTACCATTTTGTTCGGGAGATTCTGGAGGAAGGTGACATCGAGTTGTTGAAGATTCACACTTCGGAGAATCCAGCCGACATGCTTACAAAGGTTGGGTCGGGAGTGAAGTTTGCACATTGCAAAGCTTTGCTCCATGTCCTTCAGGTTGTATGAGCTTGCTGAAGCTCATTTTGGTGAACTACGGACGGTTTGATCCCTTGGGCAGGGTACGTAGGCAACCACGTTGGTGCAGCCGCTGTCGAGTCGGTGTTCGGCTCAGATTTGAAAATCTTCACCGAGGTGGAGAATTGTTGGAAAGAGAGGATATTGCCAAGGAATTGACAGGATTGCCAAGAGTTGTCGAAGTGATCGCCAAGGAAGTCGATGACGAAAGGTAAAGGAGACAGCAGCAGGAAATAGCAGCAGCAGCAGAAAAACAGGCAGGTCGGCCGACGGCCAGGTCGGCCGACATGCACAGCATGCACAGGGTCCAGAGGCGGTCGACCGGTCGGTCGACCGCAATTCCCTGACTGTAAGTGCCCAACTCTCTGTTGTTTTCGGGCGACGACCGGTCGACCGAGGTGGAGGTCGGTCGACCAGCCGGTCGACCGACAGTCGGGTTTGGGCGGAAATCTGCTGTTCCGGAAAGCTGGGTATTTAAGGCTGTTGTTAATTTTCTAGGGTTAATGAAGTGCCTGCGAAAAGGGTTTTTGCTGGAGCTCTCTTGCATTCAAAGAGGCTATTAGCAATTGTAAACATCTTCCTAGTAATTAATCTCTCCATTGGATTGCCCCGAGGACGTAGGCGTTGAGGCCGAACCTCGTTAAATCGTGTGTTTGAGATTGTGTGTTCTTCTTTTGTCATTTGGGTGTTCTTTGTGCTTGGAGATTTGTGAGATTCTCTGTTGGTTGTTGTAATCGGCGCACAACAGAAAACAAGTTCGATTTATTTTTTTCAAGTCATCAGATCACACAGGCAGCTATTGTGGCCATGTATGTTGCGCCGTTTAAGAAGGAAAATTATGATTCAGACCCATTAGTTCAGAAATTATATTTCAGCCTCTGAGCCTAAACTAGTTTCTAAAAGGACAGTTTCACATAGCCCTTCAGCTTAGGGGTGAGCATCGGTCGGTTCGGTTCGGTTTTTGCTAATTTTTGCAAAACCGAACCGAACCGATTAGACTTAGTAACCGAACCGAACCGAACCGACTAAGTTCGGTTCGGTTTTTTCGGTTTTTCGGTTAGGTCAATATTTTTTCATCATTTCTTACATTTTTTAATCACCATTATATTATCATCCTTAATATTCTAATCTCAAATATTCAATACCCAAATTAAAAATAAGAAAAAGACCATAAACTTAAGTGAATTAAAAATTTCATATTCTAAAACTTTTACGCTATATTTGGGCTCTTATATCAAAACTCACATAATTATTACTAACTTTTAATGGCAAGAATGAAAAAAAAGAACAATATTAATATAAATATTATTCTTAATTGTGATGGTGTACTTAACATAACTTTCACATATTCAACATAAAAAGATGGTAATGCTAGAAGTAATGAGATAAGTTTTCACTAGTTTTTGTTATGAACTATATGATTCACTAAATTGAAATGGGTAGGGTGATATATAGGGTAAGAGATTCGGTTCGGTTCGGTCGAGTTCGGTTCTTGAAACACAAAACCGAAATCGAACCGAATTAGAGCGGTTCGGTTCGGTTCGGGTTCGGGTTTCGGTTTTTGATCGGTTATTTCGGTTATAACCGAACTTTGCTCACCCCTACCTCAGCTGACTTCGATTTTCAACTAAATCACTTGTACAATTACATTCAACTTTTAAACCCCTCGTATTTGAATTTCCCCCCCCTCCACTCTAACATATTACATATGATTATTTAAACTATAATACATACTGTAATAAAAGCAGTATATTCATATTAAAAACAACAACCTCTATGATAAGAACGTTTATTTTCCCAAAAAAAAAAAGTAGTTGAAAATGACACTTATTTCCATATCCGATGGGGCCTGGAAGAAAAATGTTTCAGCCTAGATGAGTTTAAAGATGGAACTTTTTGGTGAATTGAAAAGTAAGCCACGGAAGCTAGTAAACTAAATTTCCCTCCTCTAAAAATCTGTTGGAATTACACAAAAAAGAAAAATATCATGAATTTATGACAGTGATATCTAGATTTTTGACTTAAGTGCAGGAAATAAGAAAGGGGAAAAGATTGGTAAAAATCGACTCATTTCATGAGAATTGGAATGTCACAAGCAGAAATTATAAGCTAAACTGAATCAGAGAAAATGGCAGCATCAGAACACAAAGGGGCTTCATGCATTACTGGAATCAAGCATTTCAAAACCCTAGAATACTATAATTAGAAACCAAATGAATTAGACATGATAATTAAGCAAGCAATAGAATTTTCGGATAAAAAACTAAATGAAAGGGAAAGAAAATTAAAACTACGTTTAGGGTTTAGTCTCTAACCTAGGCTCTGAACGGAGAGAGAGCGCTGCGGGCGCCAGTTGGTGGAGGTCGTGCGTCAAAACTGGTTTCTTTTGGACCCTATAAAAAAACTCATCTTCTATCTTTTCGATTACCTTCCTCGCTTGTGTATGAGACCGAACCCGTTACATTTCTAAAAAAGATTACTAACTCTTTTAACTTTTCGAGGAATTCTGTATCAGTGACTGTGAATGTCTGATTTTCTCAATTTAAAAACCTTGATTTCACAAGAGCAAGTCAGAAAAATTGAAAAATAGAACTAATCTGTTTGATTTGTTCTCAATAATCATGAAATAATCATCTTAGGATGAACTTTTTGTCAACAGATACTCCTGTTACACACGTAATCTCTGAAAGATGAGTACTAACTATGTAGCATCTACATCATAATTCAAATATCGTATATGTCATTATTCTGATCTTTTGTAGGAACTATCCTTAATAACGAACTTACAAAACGAATCTGTTTATCATAAAGAGATTCGTTGAGGGGTGGCAATTCGGGTCGGGTTGAGTCCACCCAACCTGATTAAGCTTTACCATATAATTATCGAGTTGGGTCGACCCAACCCGATTACTTATACGGATCAACAATTCAGACCCTGACCCAACCCACTGGTACACGGGTTAACCCGAACAACCCTTTTACTGGATTACTTAGTTCTCTTTCAAATAATATATGATTACAATACAAATATATAAAGACATAATAACTCAGTGGTAGAGCATGTGAATCCTTCTGAAGCGGAGGGGAGGCGCCAGATCCTAATCGGGTTGCGCGGGTCTAATCGGGTCATCCGGGTTCGGATCAACCTGACCCGATTATTATAATCGGGCCAAGCGGTCGACCCGATTATGACTCATACCCGATTAGGCCAAACCCGGCAGAGTTAGCGGGTCGGGTCGGGTCAGGTCGGGTCTTCATTGTCCCCCATACCTATATACGCTATGCCCGTGACGAGCACGGGCTGGCAAGTTTTTTCTCATTTTAATCTTTTTCCTTTTTCCTTTTTTTTTGTCTTCTTTTTTTGTTTCTTCCTTCAGAAAAAAGTTATAGAAATTCCTGTCACGTACGGGCATGAATTTTATTTCTTTTCTTTTCTTTCTTTTCTATTTTTTCCTTTTTTTTGTTTTTTGAGATGGAATGAGAGACTCGAGCCTAAGCTTCATTTCATAAAAAAAGTTTATTTACAGTTGCAATTGGATTATTTTCTTGTAGGTCATGTTGCATTGTTGTCATATAGACACACAACAAATTCCATTAATTATATAAAAAGCAAAAGCATGGTGTTCCCCATGTATGACGAACACATGCCTGATACGACATAGTGTACATGCGATATAGTTTCAGCCTTTAACACACAGTTGCAATCTTCTAACTTGACATGAAAATTTTGATAATCCCAAATGCACCATGCAATTTTAATAGAAAAACTTCAGAATTTTACATATAAGAACAACATTGCCAATATACATTTATATTATCATTAATTGTTACATGCCCAATGTATTTCAAACTTTGATAACAGCCTTAACATACACGAGAAAAGCAATTATTAGAACATTTTATTACATAAACAGTGAGATTGCTGTTGAAAACAAATTAATGCATACTTCTAAAATCTTAGAGCAGTCTTGTTGACTTGATTATGAATCATAGCATCAACTCATAATTCAGCTGCTGTAGACGAACCTTCCCTGTTTAGTGAGCTTCGCTGCTGCTCTCAACCTAGGCTTCATTTCTTGAGATCACGTCCCTAATCTTGTACAGTTCACTAATGACCTCCCCCATATCCATTCTCTCTGTTGGTAATTCATTTGAGCATGCGACGCCGACTCTAAACACTGAAGCCACACACTCCATAGTTCTTGCGCGGCTTATGTTCCACACATTATCACTTTCTTCTCCGTCTTCCCTTGAGAGTAAATGTGGATCCATGACATCCACGACTCTCTCAGGAAAGGCCAACTCCACAAATTTCGGAGGCTTTGACCTCCTTCAAACATATCATCAGTAGGTCTCCTTGCAGTGAACATTTCTAGCAAAAGTATTCCATAGCTATACACATCGCCATGAGTAGAAACATTATTTGCCACCCCATATTCTGTTTTTGTTATCATTTAAACGATGCAAGTTAAAGTGTGTAGCAGAAACTAAAGTATGAAACAGTTCTGAAAGATAGTACAAAAAGAAAAATTAGATACATCAATTCGTCCAATGAAATTACTCTTATCTACAAAGTGTAAGTTAGGTCACATAGTTTAGAGAATGTCCAAGATTATTTAACCACAGTATGATAATGTCCAACATTATTTAAACGCAGTATGATAGATATAACAGAAATATGATAGAAATTACAGATATTATAGAAATTATGATAGAAATTACAGATATATAAGTTGCTCTATGAAATTAATATGGTTATATACACACGGAAAAAAATGCTCAATAAAAAAAAAATGCTTCATTATGATCTCTGAACGTTTAAGAATAAAAATCATGTAGCTTGGAGGCCTCTTTCCCATGCATCGAAGTGTCTAATGTGCAGGCATATTGAAAGAGAGAATATGATGACAAGCATACAAAGAAATACAAATAGCTTAAGTTTGAAAAACAAAAAAAAAGACTAAGAGTAGCCAATAGAAAATTAAAAACTACACTCATTTAGTCTCTATGATAATCGGTAGATCTAATATTTGATTTGCATATTTAATCAGTAATTATGAAGAAAAATGCTTCAAGCAATGCAGAATGTATTGCAATTTTCCCTTTAAGTCAAATATAAATCTTTTTCCTATTAAGATTCTAACAATAATATAAACGATAAGCATAATATAAACAATTAATACCCTAAAAAAAATATAAACAATTAAAGAACAACATAACCCAGAAAATTAAAGAGGTATGAGAAGTCTGCACCTGGAGCAATGTAGCCTATTGTTCCTTTTAAACCAATTGAGCTGGTTGAGTCCAGAGAAGCGCAACTAATAGTTTCCTTGAGAAACTTGGCTAGCCCGAAGTCACCTACATGGGCAATCATGTTCCTATCAAGAAGAATGTTGCTTGGCTTCAAATCGCAATGAATAATAGGCGTCTCAGAATGATGGTGAAGATAGTCCAATGCGGAAGCCACGTCGATTGCTATGTTCAACCTTTGCATAAGGTTCAAAGTCTTTTGGTCGCTTTGCTCAATTCCTTTTGGATACAGCCAATCATCTAAATTGCCATTCTCCATGAACTCAAAGATCACTGCTTTGAAGTCAGTTCCTCTAAAATCAATGCTTGAACACACAGTAATGATCTTGACAAGATTTCTGTGTCGGATATTTCTCAACGCCTCACATTCTGAAATAAAGCTCTTGGATGCTCCAGGAAGTTGAAGGTTTAGTACCTTCACAGCAACAACCTGCACGCCATCAACATCTAGCATTCCTTTATAAACTGCACCAAAACTTCCTTCCCCAATTAAATTGTCTCTGGAGAATCCATTTGTCGCCTTTACAAGTTCTGAATAAGTCACTTTTGCATGTTCCTTATTGCTAGTAGAAACAAGCCATTTTCTTTTTGACTTTTGCATCCTGAGACAGGAACCAAACAGACAGAAGAGTAGGAACATGACAAGAAATGAACCAACAACTGCAATGATCACTCCTAATGTATGAGAGTCGTGCTTCTTCTCTGCTGATTGAAAGGAGCAAGCTGGCAACTGCATTTTTGGGTTCCCTCCACAAAGTTTATTGTTGCCGAGAACTGAAAGTCCACTTGTGTTGTCAAAGACCCCGTGTCTTGGAACTTCACCTTCAAAGTTATTGTAAGAGAGATTCAGATAGTATAGGTCACGGAAGTCTTGTAAGAAATCCGGTATTCTGCCTGACAAGTTATTCTGTGAAACATCTAGCTCTTTAATGCCTCTTAATGCACCGAAGGATGAAGGAATACTTCCATAAAATAAGTTCCCACTGAGATAGAGCTGTTGTAGCTCCTGACATTCACTGAGAGTGTTGGGTATCTCCCCAGACAATTTGTTCATACTGAAATCAATTGCTACCAAGTTTCTCAGTGTCCCTACTTCTGATGGTATTAACCCGGTCAATGAATTGTATCCCAAAGCTAACCATATGGAGAGGGAGGATATAGTAAGTATTTCCTTGGGTATGACACTAGTAAGTTTATTATTTTCAAGTTCAAGCGAATTTAACATTTGGCAATTTTCAAGACTTGCCGGTATAGTTCCACTCAGTTTATTAAAAGACAGTTTAAGAGAAACAAGTTGAGTGAAGTTGCCGAGGGTGGATGGGATCTCTCCAGATATGTTGTTACCAGACAAATCCAATTGATTCATCTTCGAGAGGATACCAATGGAGGCAGGAATAGTACCAGTGAGCAAGTTGTGATTCATGACAAGTACCTCCAAGTTTACAAGATGCCCAATACCTGCTGGTATGCTTCCAGAGATAGAGTTCGCTTCCATACCGAGGAACCTAAGCTGGTTAGAAAGGTTTGCTATGGAGTCCGGAAGCACACCTCCAAGGTTATTTTCACCCAGCAGCAAGACCTCTAAGCTGGTGCAATTGGTCAAAGCAGTGAGGAAGCTCCATCCATCTGGTTCGCTAGGTTCAAGCTGATTTGAAACTAAATTCAGAAACTGTAAATTTTGTAAGCTTCCGAGGGTGGAGGAATTATACCGGTGAGTCTGTTATCATCAAATCAATCAGTCTAAGACGAGATGCGTTGGACAGTGACATGGGAATAGATCCATGAAATTGATTCCCATACAAGTAAAAGATTTCAAGCAAGGGAAGAGTTTGGCCTACATTCGGTGGAATCAAGCCAGATAGATAGTTACGTGACAAATCTAGTTCGACAAGTGAGGAGAGATTCCACAGAGAAGTTGGGACGGATCCAGAAAGGGTGTTGTTGGTTACTGTCAACGCTATTAGCTTGGAAAGTTTTCCGAACGAAGGTGGAATGCCTCCTGATAACTGATTATATGCAAAATAAAGATGAGTAATAGAAGAGATGTTCCCTGTGGCAGGAAGTATGCCACCACCGAAATTGTTGAAGGCAAGGTTTAAATAGAAAAGAGATGATAGATCTGATAACCAGGATGGTATGTGTCCAGTGAGGTGGTTTTTTTTCAAATTTATGTAGCGGAGGTCTGAGCAGTTGACAAGGCTGGGTGGAATTTCACCTTGGAGCATGTTAGAATGTATACTGATATTTTGTAACTGTGAACAACTAGACAAGGTAGCAGGAATACCTCCTTCAAGAGTATTCAAGCTCAAGTTGAGATGCTGCAGCTGGGAAAGGCGGCCGATTTCTTGTGGAACGGACCCGTGAATTTGGTTGTCTGAAAGATCAATCTTTCTAAGAAATGTGAGGTTGGCTATGGCTGGTGATATGACTCCATCCAGATCGAGGGAGCGCAAGTTCAAGAATACAACCCTTTGAGGATGCAGGCGGCCGCTGCAAGTGATGCCTGGCCACCGGCAGAAATGGACGGAGTCGTTCCATGCCACCAATGACTCTGTTGGATGACTAGAGATTGCGGACTTGAAGGAGACAAGTGCTTGCCGATCTGTTGCATTGTTGTGTTCCAATAGGAGCTTAGTGATGGGGGATGCGGGTGTTGGGAACAGGAGGGAGCTCACATGGTGGCATGAGAGGAGGAGGAATAGGGTTGTTGACACCAGAAAACCACCGATCGCAACTGCGCCATGGGAAGGAATTGTTTCAGATGGCAAAAAATGGTGTATGTATAATGATCAAACTATTTCAAGCTATTTATACTACTACTACTTCTTTTTAAACAGCAAAATGATGCAAATGAGGTCAACTTGACTTCTTTCAGTGTGTCCTCAAGGAAAAAATCTACCTGGAAATTGATCATCCCTGGTCCCACTGGCCAGGCACGGGCTGTTGCTGATTCTCAGCAATCACATCAAAGATACTATTCGTGTGTGGATGGGAATGGATTGTATCAGGTATGCAATTTGTAACGCCCCGATCCTAAAGATACGGAGACGTTATGGCAACGTATATACGCGGGATAAAATACCCTACATATATACGCTAAGCCTAAAGTAACCTGAACAAGCTATAAATCTGAAGCATGATAATCAATGATCACTGCAATAATACATATAAGACTACACATGATAGCAATGAATAACAGGAAGAAATGACAGCTGAATAGAAGTCAAAGGTGATATTCAGGAATCAAAGAATAATAACAAGAATAAAATGCAAGTATACCAGAATCAAAGGGAGAGGACCCAAGCTCCTCGTAAAGCGTACCGCCTCATCAAACACCTGCACATTAGAAACAATCGTCCAGTAGCTGGACGTGCAAATCCAGGGTCGTCAGAACGCGACCATAATGAGTGTGTGTGTAAAGGGGAAACAGCTCGTGCAGAAGAAACCATGTGCATATATAATAATAAGGACAACTGCAGATAGAAAGACTAAATAACACAATAAATAACTGAACAGTAACACATATGATGAAAACATGAATACAGATAGCAGTCAAATGACACAACTGAAAATATGCAATCAATGCCAATATAGGTATCCATCACATGTCACTAAACTGGTATCCAAGTCTGGTCATAAGTCTGGTCCTGGTTATAATCATGTGGTCCTGGTTACAATCATGTATACGGTCATGTGTCATAAGGCAGGGGTAACCATTCAGGGTATAACACAATGTGTTCATTCAATTCATTCAATAACAATCAGTAATGTTCTACGTTATCTTTATCACTTTCCCACCGGCGTCCCACAACATCCGACAGTTCACCCTGGAGCCCGCACATCCAGTAGAACTCATCCGAACTCCGATATGCGGGTATCATTGTTCGAATAGGGAAAGAGAACCAAATAACATGCATCCTAGGGGTTATCATCATACAAGTGCGTGTGGATGCTAATAGACACTGAGAATGCAATATCACGCTAACACCAGGCGTCACGTACAATAGATAGCCCTACAGATTCAAGAGGTGGCCCCCACAGATTCAAGAGGTGGCCCCCACCATGTGTATGGTGTGGCACTTTGCTCCGTGTGGCACTTTGCTCTGAGGGAAACAGGATTCTAGAGGTGGCTCCCGTGGATTCAAGAGGTGGCCCCCCACCATGTGTATGGTGTGGCACTTTGCTCCACGTGGCACTTAGTTCCTTTCAAGATCCGCCAGACGCTAGCACGATTGTGGAATACATCCTCGTCAATCCCGACACCAGGCGGCAAACCGCCGGACGCCGGTTTGACTGTGCTATTAACAGGTCAATAGTACAGGGGATGTGGGTACCGGGTACAGGAGTCCAGATGTCAAGTAACAGTGATACAGTCATATGTCAAGGTCCAGTGAAAGGTGTCTAGTGTACAGTCAGTGAGGTAATGCCATCAATAACAATCAATACCTTATGCCATTTCAATTACTGGGATGCTACTGGACGGTAACAATATCAGTACAGTAATGATCAATCAGTAATCGTATACACGGTGAACAATATCAGTAACAGTAACAGTAACAGTAACCGTGTATACGATGAACAATAGGACTGTACCGTGGTTACGGTCAAACAATCATTCCCAGTAACTTTCAATAACATGGATATAATAACAGTAACAGTCTAGCTACTGCTCAACGAACGGTCTCAACTAAAGCTGACCATAATCTCATCCATCCATGCTAAAGAGATATCAATAACTAATCCATCAACGTATAGTCTCAATACAATTCTCATGAATCACTAAGTATCAGTCCGTATCAGTGCAATCCAAAACGGTGACTATCATATCAATGAATCTGTAATTAGTCCTCTCCTCAACACCAATATGTTCTAATCCTATACCCTCAACAACTGAGATCAAATAATAACTATTATCAAACTCCAAAAATGTAGATCACTATCATAATAAGTCATCTCTGATAACTGAAGTAGTCAATAACTAATCATGAAGTATATAGTATGTCCTCGAGATCATCAAGTCAACATATACTGAATCATATCGAAGTAAGGAATCATCCTCAAATAACTTATGGTCTAGAATATCTACTCTTGATACTCAACATCAACAACATATCATCTATCAGATCCCAAATGCCGACAATGTCCATCTCATCTCAATATCAGTCAGGCTCAATGAAAGGAATAAAGATTCTGGATACTTCTAACTCAAGATCAATCTAAGACACAACTCAACTAATCCAGTCATATCTGATATGTCCTCAATTACTCAACTAAATAAGTCATGTCTAATCATTGAACATCATTCAATGTAAATAACCTAAGTCTAGATCAATCCCGAGTCATTACAACCAACTCATGATTACAATAGTTCCAATCAATCGAGTATCAATACACATCACGTAATCCGACACATTAATCACCAATCCGACATACATCAACAATATCCAGTACTAGTCCTCTCACTCAAATATACAACTCTGATTCCCAAATCCTCAAGAGTTCACATTTCTATTAAGGTCGAACATCAGATCCCAACACTCGGAAAGACATCCAATCCATGCATATAAGATCTATCATGATAAGTCAAGTCATTACCACCAATATCCATCTCTAGAAATCATGTACATCCATCAATAACCAATACATAATCCATAGGTGAAGTCCACAATCCATAAAGAAACTATACACAACAGACAGGCCAAGTTAGTCGACTTGGGGAGATGAACAAGTCGACTAGGGAATAATTAGTCGACTAAAAGAAGAGGGCAAGTCGACTAGCAGGAAAATACATAGAGCAGAACTATTTCCTGGAAGGTGGGTTGGTCGACTAGGAGCTGGTAATAGTCGACTAATACATGGATTAGTCGACTATCAATATGGACAAGTCGACTAATCCAGTTCTGTCTGGGCACTTAGGTTCTGAGATATTCCACTCTTCTCCCCATCTTCTCTCCAATACACACCTGGGCTACAACATGTATAGTCTACACAAATTATCTAAACTCTCATGTGATAATCATGGGGTTCCAACATATATCAATAATCATGCCTATCACATCCCTATGCATCCAACATGTAAAATAAACGGGAGATGACCGTCCACCTTCATGCTCGGTGATCTCCACACATAAACATGTAACATAAGTGTTCTACTCAACAATTTACATCACATATAAATTAATATCTGCGATCACTTAATAAATAAAAAGAGAGAGAGAAAGAAAGAGAGAGACACTCACATTGGGGAATCTGGTCGTCGCCGGGCGAGTCGCCGTTACGGTCGCCGTGGCGCCGCTCTTCGCTGTCGGACTACATAGGACGGTAGCCAGGGTCCTGGGGAAGACCTGGCTGCAATCTGGAGGTCTCGCGCTCGCCAGAAGGGCCTGGAATCGTCGCTCGCCCGCTGCTTGTGCTGCTGATCTGAATCTGGATCTGCTGTGCGCGTCGTCGGGCGAGTCGCTGCCATGGTCGCTGTGGTGTCGTTCCTCGCCATCGGACTGCACGGGAGGGTGGCCAAGGCACTGGAGAAGGTCACCGTGTCAGTCTCCGACGACGGGCTGGCGTGGATCGGGAGAACTCGCCGCTCGCTCGCTGCTGGAGGAGCAGATCTGCTGCTGTCCAGATCTGTTGTGCCTGCTGTTGGATCTGTTGGCGCAGATCTGGACAGGGGGGCTGTTGCCGTGCTGCTGACCATGGAGGGTCTCTGCTGGTGGAGGAGGCCGGCCATGGAGGGAGGTGGCTGTCCTTCCAGAGAAGGGGCGGCTGTGGTGAGAGAGGAGGAAAGGAGAGGGTGCGGCTGCTGCTGTTCCTTGACGCTGTGCTGCCAAGGGGAAGGAGGTGCACGGTGGGGTGCAGATCTCGCGGCCTGGATGGTGGCCGAGCTGCTGATCTATGCAGGGGGATTCGGCCAGGGCTGCTGTTGTTTGACAGCGGCGTGCTGTTGAAGGGTGCGCCATGGAGGGGTGCTTGCCGGAGAGGGGCTGCTGGTTGGGTGCTCTGGTGGGGATCTGCGGCAGCAAGGAGGGAGAGAGAGAGAGAGTGCGGCTGCTATTGTGGGGAGAAACAATTAGGTTTAGGTTTAGGGTTAGGAAATAAAAGAGAGATTATATATGGTGTTAGTTAATGGGTTTTCGGGTCTAATTGTGAACTAGGGTAATGACATGGGATCCAATAGGTAATGTTGGGTATTGGATTAGGAACGGGTCATGGGTTATGGAATCCAAACGGGTAATCGGGAAATAGGGTGAGAGGCTAACAAGGAGAACACCACCAAGATTAGCATTAACACTAATACGAATATCAAACTAAATAAACAATTAACAGTAACACAAATAATATCAATAATAATAATTAGCAAAAGAAATGTCAATAATAAATAGTGGCAAACATAAAATTCAAATTACCATTTACTATCTGAAAATAATTTGCATACTCAACAATAATAATCAAGAGAGAAATAAATTAACTTGATTAATTAAAAATAATCGGTAAATCAAAATAAATACTTGTGAAAAATTAAAATACAGTATTATTAGATTAGGGGTATTACACAATTTCTCTTCCATCACCAAACATGTCCTATATTATAATCATAACCTATATTACATGTTCGACGAAATGCTAGTGAAGGGACAATTGTTCATTTGTGGTTGGATCCTGAAAAAGTTTTAGTTGTTCTTCCTTTTTAATGGGGAATGTATATTAGTTTGTGCTTGACTAGGTCATTATGACAATTTAAAAAGCTTGCTATTCTACTTTTGGTGGTGGGGATTAAGAAAGAGGGACTAGAGTGTGAACCTCTCTTTAGGTCCGCCATCCCAACAACAATATGGGAGTCAAGTCGTTCAAACCTCTCTTTCACTACAGCATCCAACAACAATTTGAGTGAATGGAAAGCAAATCGAAACAGGTTAACTCTAAAACATGCTTTGCTCATATTTAGGCCATAATTGATATGTTACTTCTCTTACTATGATCATTCATGAGCTGTCCCCTACATGTTCGACCAAATGCTTGAAAGGGATTTTTGTTACATAGATGAAGTTCTTGATGTTTGCTTTGCTGTTTTCATGGTTACCAAAATATTCTGATTTGTTAACTTGCTACAGTTGCTTAGGGTTAACTCTCTAATGTAGTTGCAGCTTGTTTTTGGATTTGGGATGTCTTTTCTCGAGTGAGGGTGGCTAGTTTTCTTCCGCTGCACAAGCCTGTCTAATCTTAAGTACAAAACTTAGTCCTGTTGAATGTTGCTGACAATTGAGGTTCAAGTAGGCTGCCTCTTTTTTGTTTTTCTTTTTGATGCCGTTGTATCAAAGTCAAGGTCTTGTAAAGTGTGGGTGTGAAGGGAATCCTCACAGCAAAAATCTGCGTGGAAAATAGATCATCCCTGGGCCCACTGGACACGGATTGCCTGCAAAACTTTCCACATTAGAAGTCGTCAACTCCCCAAGTCATGCATGTCTCTCTTGTCATCATTAGAAGACATTAACTTCTTAAAATTAATCTACTTCTTAGCTGCATCTCTTGTCAAGAAACACGGGTCTCGTGTTGGAACACGACCTTCACGTTTAGCACTGAACGCGGAGCTCGCAGGCTCGCGTTGAAGTTGAAACACATTGTTCGTGTTTGGCAGTGAACGCGGTGCTCGCATGCCCGCATTGAAGTTGAAACGCGACCATCGTGTTCAGTGAGGGATGAGACAATTGAGGTTCATGTGGGATGCGTCCTTTTTGTTTTTCTTTTTGATGCCTTCGTGTCGAAGTCAAGGTCTTGTAAAATGTATGTGTGAAGGGAATCCTAACTTTAGTTTGTAACTCGTATTTTTTTGGCCCATTCATAACGCTGAGATGTTCCTCAGTGTAATTGAATGATGGGCAAGTCCACTGTACTAATTAGAAAAATCTTACGAGACATCTCCATTTCTTTCAGGTACTAATTAAGAAAAAAGTTTTCCATGTAAAGCCTAAGAGATACATGCAAATTAACATTAACATTGGTATTAAATACAATTATGTTCAGACTTATCAATATGTTGTATTGCCTGAGGGCCATATGTATCTTTCATATTTCTTTTATGTTTTGCACACTTCTTGTGCTTTATTTTGTTAACAACTTTTTAATAGAGTGTGGGGGGTTACCCACTGTCTCCCTCAAAGGAAAAAAGATATATAAGAAGAACATTGACATCTCCATCTCTATTAGTTACCAAGTAAGACAAAAAAAAAATGCATTATACAAAAAACTTAGGAATACATGAAGAACTGCATCAATAAATGAAGAACTTATCAATTCAGTTCCGCCATTTCTTTTATCTTCTAAGAAATTCCAAGCTTTTCAGGATCTATTTTTTGAAACCAACCTATGACATGCTCGTTTTCAGGGATTTTTTGGATGCAATCATAGCTGGAAACATAAACATTGGGAGCTCTTCAGAAACCAAGGAATGATAAATTTCTTCTTTAACAATGTTTTATGTAAATAAATTCTTTATCTGCATAATACATCTATATTATTTCCTCAAAAAGGGAAAAAAAAATAATACATCTGTATTCTTTATTCTGTTACTTCAGTTAGCTGCTTTATGTATGCACAAAGGCATCCACATAAGTACTCTAATTGTAGTCTTGTCAAAATAGCTAATTAGCTATGTGTAATAGATGGGACCCCTACCCAAAACTCAAAACAAATGAAAAAAGAGAAAGTGGAGAGTCAATATTAGCACGCTGACTCACCCATGGATCAAGTGAGACGGCTCTTGTGCAGCCTTGTTCTCAACGTCCTTCACCAACCAATCCTTTTTCTGGTTGATTCTTCTCAATGCTATTAGGAATGTAAATGAATGGTTTGCATACTTCTTCTAAAAGAAACTAAATGTCTTGCAAACATGTGACAAGAATCATAGGCTATATTCAGGGACCATACGCTCACCCCACAAAAGTTGGAGAAAATTTACATACCAATAAAACGCACTCCCAAAATTTAATTTACTACTCGAAGTCACCCCCCCCCCCCCCCCCCAACAACCCACCCCCACCCCAAATCTGAATTTTGAGCAGAAACCAAGTTTACATGATAGCATGGTTTCAAATATCAGCCGATTCTGACATATATCTGCAATATGGTATGATTCATATCAAGTTTTGAGATACCTAATATGATATGTCGATGTCGGGGGGTTGATTACTGCTATGACCGATATAGCCGATATTGACAACAATATTAGCAATATTGATACTAAAAATTATTGGTTGCCAATATCAAGCTAAGATTTTACGCCATGCTTTTTAGCCTTTTCTCATGTGGCCCAATTCTTCCAAACTAATTGAAAATTTTCCTGTAATTATTGGAAACTATTTTGCACAAAACGGCCATGCCAACATGGATACGACACAGCGAGACAACAAATTTTATAGCATACATAGAACAGTTGTGTGTGACATGTGTGTCCGACACGTATCCGACACAACGCAGCGACACGATAGAAGGATTTTTGCTACATAGTTGCAAACCCTTGCTCAAGTTTAACTTCCACCGCTCCTACAATAATTAATTTCCTTCTTAACAATCATGTATTGTTATTTCTTTGTTACTATTTTATAATTTTGAAACAAAGATATTAAGAATGTAACTCTAAAAGGCAAATATCATAATTTTTATAAGAAAAGGACAAGTGTTGTTGGCCAAATTAGATAAGTTATAGGCATTCTTAAGTGTGAAATGATCAATAACTTTTTGTTAAACTCTTAATTAGTTAATTTTCTAGTAAGAGTCTTTATTTCTAGTCTTTATTTTATTAAATTTTTATATTGTTAGGAGTTCTACTCATATTATGAGTTGTTGACGGGTATGAATAATTGAGATACTCTCCCTAGGGTTTCTCACCCAGCACACATGCTCAAAGTTCAACAAACAATTTTCTATTTCATCGATGTGGAAAAATTTTCCTTCACAAACATGTAGACGCTCCCGATTGACCTGCCAATGCATAAGGGAACACCTCAAGATTAGAAGCACCTTTGTGGTGCCAGCTTAAAACCCTCAGTCGTGAGAATAAGTATTCATTGAGAGAAATCGAAAGCAAATAAGTATTCAAAGTGAGACATATGATTGCTTCCAGTAGGTTGAGACAAGCACGTGACAAGTGCAATATCGAGTTCGGAGTGTTGTTAAAGGCGCTGCGAGGCGCTGCGAGATGCAGCCTTGCGCCTCACGTGCACCTTCTATTTTCTTGGCGGGTCACAACCCGCTGATGAAATCGTGACTCGACCCGCTTTTGTAAGATAAATACCTCTTGTCTCGAGCTAGGGCATAGCCCGCCGGGGGGGGGCACTTTCTCGATCCGAGGTGACCCTCTCTCTCTCTCGATCGACATAGCAGAGAGCTCTGCTGAGAGCGAGAAGGGAAAGCGAGAAGACTGTGGCAAGCGCTTAGAGGTTGTGATTAGAGAGAGAGGGGGAGGGAGGGAGGGGGGGAGAGAGAGAGAGAGAGAGATTGTTTAATGTGTTTTATTTGACTGATTTAATTAAAATACAACGATTGTTTTATTTTGCTGTGATTTAATTAAAATACACTGATTGTTTTATTTTTCACAATCTGATTTATTTTTTATTTGACAAAAGATTGTTTATTGTTTTGGAATCTTGGATTGTCAATGTGATTTAAATTAACAAAAATATTTTGCCTCACTTGTGAGGCGCATTGCCTCGCTTGCGCCTTGTGCGTCTTGCGCATTGGGTCCTTCGCGCCTCGACAACACTTACTTCCCTCCACATAGCTTGTAATTCCCAAGTACTCAAATTGCACTTGTGCTTGCAAAGACCCCATGTCTTGGAACCTCACCCTCACAATTATTGAAAGAAAGGTTAAGGTAGTATAGGACTTTGAAGTCCTCAAAGAAGTTTGGAATTAGTCCCGAGATCTAGATACCGCATGCCTTTTAATGCGCTAAATAACGAAGGAATACTTCCTTCAATGAGGTTCCCATCAAGATGAAGTGATTCAAGCACTTGACATTCCCCAAGACTGTTTGGGATTTTACCAGACATCTGGTTCCCTGGCTCTAAATGTGTTACAAATTTCCCAAGCTCCCTGCTTCAGATAGTATTACCCGTCAATGAATTGAATTCCAAACCCAAACCTATGCTAAGTGTGGAAATGGTAAGATTTATTAAACCTAAGGTCCATATCGCTCAAATTTCGACAATTGCCAAGACTAGCTGGTATATTTGTTGGAAAGAGAGTTTACTGATGGGAAGTTGACAAGGATAGCCGAGGGGTTGTCGAGGTGATCGCCAAGGAAGTCGACGACGAAAGGCGAAGGAAACAGCAGCAGAAGAAAGCAGCAGCAGCAGCAGAAAAACAGGCAGGTCGATCGACCGGCCCGGTCCATCGACATGCACAGCATGCACAGGGTTCGGAGGCGGTCGACCGACAGGTCGACCGCAATTCCCTGACTGTAAGTGTCAAACTCTCTGTTAAATTCGGCCGACCGACCGGTCGACCGGGGGTGTATGTCGGTCGGCCGGCCGGCCGGTCGACCGACAGTCGGGTTTGGGCGAAAATCTGTTGCTCCGCAAATCTGGGTATTTAAGCCTAATGTTGTTTTTTAGGGTTATTACCTGCGAAAAGGGATTAGCAAAAGCTCTCTTGCATTCAAAGAGGCTGATAGCTATTGTAAATATCTTCCTAATAATTAATCTCTCTAGTGGATTGCCCCGAGGACGTAGGCATTGAGGCCGAACCTCGTTAAAATCGTGTATTTGCGATTTGTGTGTTTTTCTTGTGATTTGTTGGGTGTTCTTTGTGCTTGGAGATCTGTGAGATTCTCTGTTGGTTGTTGTCATCGGCGCACAACAAGTGGTATCAGAGCTTCCAGGTTGCGCTTGGGATTTCTGAGGATTCGAAGGGCTCGAGATTGGATCCGGTGGAGATCGTGTGTCGATCTCAGATCGGAGGTATTGGTGTTCGTGGAGATCGTGTGTCAATCTCAGAAGGACGCAGGAGGGCTCGTTGAATCTGTGGTGAAGTAGATCCGGAGAGAAACTCGATCTAGGGTTTCAAGGGACAGGTAAAAATCCAATTTTATCTGAGTAGAGATCTATTTCCAGTTGGTTGTTCTTCCGCATAGATAGAGGATCGGAAAATCTCAATGGCAGAAGAAATTGCATCTGTTAAGACAATGAACTCTCACCCAAGGATTGAAGTTGTTAAGTTCAATGGTACTAATAACTTCGGTATGTGGAGATGCGAGGTTATGGATGCGCTGAATGCATCGAATCTCGAAGACACTCTCTTATTGGAGAGGAAGAAGAACACGACCACTGATGAAGAGTGGGCAAAGATGAATAGTCGGCATGTGGCTTGATACGTTCATGCTTGTCGTAAGACATCAAATATCTTGCACAACATGAGACGTCGGCAAAGAAGCTGTGGGATACCCTTACGAAGAAATACCTGACTAAAAGTGTAGAGTCCAGATTGCAGCTTAAGAGTAGTTGTATAGTTTTCAGATGAAGAAGGGGAGCACAGTGAATGAGCACATCAACCGATACACGAAGCTTCTTACAGACTTTGTAAACGTGGATGTCATGGTAGAAGAGGAGGACAAGGCAATCATTCTCCTGAACTCACTCCCGGCGGAGGAGTATGAGACATTCACTCTGACCTTCATCAATGGAAGACAGACCTTGGATTATGATGAGGTGTCATCTGCATTGACTAGTTATGAGACGAGGAAGAAGGAGAGACATCCTTCTAGGTCAAGCTCATCGGCGGAGGCACTGGAAGTAAGAGGCAGAAGTTCTCCGAGGAAGGGCAAGGAGGTTAGAGGAAGATCTAAGTCCAGGCCGGGTTTCAGAAATCTGAAAAGGAATCAGTGTGCCTTGTACAAGGAACTAGGATACTGGAAAGCAGAATGTCCGAAGGCCAAAGGTAAGAAGGTGGAGTCAAAGATCGAGGCGAATCTCGCACAGGCGGATGGATCGGATGATGACTCTTCAGTGTTCTCTCTCTCGGTTACTACCTTTACTATTAGTAACTCAGATAGTGCTGAGTGGATCTTGGATAGCGGAGCCACCTATCATGTATGCCCGAACAGGGCCTGTTTTTCTACCTTTGAGAAGCTGGATGGATGTTACACGGTTATAGGGATGATCATCCGTGTAATATAAAAGGGATGGGTACAGTTCGCATCAAGATGGATGATGGGATAGTTCGAGAGTTGAAGGAGGTGAGGTATGTACCTCAGCTCAAAAGGAATCTTATCTCAGCTGGCACTTTGGAAGCATCGGGCATATTGATATCTGTTCGAGATGGCGATCTCAGGATGATCAAGGGCTCGATGGTGGTGATGAAGGGCGTCCGCCGAGGAAATCTCTACTACTTGAAGGGTAGCACGATTACAGATCAGGTGGAGACTTCGAGTTCCTCAGATGATGGTGGCCCGGAGGTCTGGCAGGGAAAGGTCGGACAGGAAGAAGAAGAATCTTTGCGAGTTCCTGCAAAGAAGGAAATGGAAGGTGCTGCTACCTGCAAGTTGGAAAGTGAACACAGCTTTCTGGACAAGAAGAAGGTGAGATTCAGCACCAGTACTCACCACAATGAAGGTCTTCTTGATTGTGTTCATATGAGCGTATGGGGACCTGCTAAGACGGCATCACTTGAAGGTCACAGGTACTTTGTCTCATTTATTGATGGTTCATCTAGGCAGGTTTGGATATATCCCATGAGACAAAGGGGTGAAGCCCTAGATGTGTTGATGAAGTGGAGAGAAAAATGGAGAGGCAGATAGGTAGGAAGATAAAGGAGCTTCATATTGGTAATGTTGGAAAGAACATGTACCAGTTCCTACAATTTGACCAGAACACAGGTATTGCAACTCACTTCACAACAGGTACAGATGGGTTGGCTAAAGATGTAGTCCGTCCTTGTTGGAGGAGGTTCGGAGGTTGTTGTCTAATACAGGATTAGACATGTCGTTTTAGGCTGAGGCGACTGAGTATGCTAGCCATCTCATGAACAGATCGACTGCAATAGGAGGTAAAGCTCCATTGGATATTTGGTCTGGGGAAGCTGCTTAAGATCATTGGTTGCTGCGGGAGTTTGGAAGTCCGGCCTACTTCAGTGCCAAGAATGGCAAGTTGAATCTGCGAGCAAAGAGGTTTGTCTATTTGGGCGTCAAAGGAAACAACTACAGGTTGTGGAACCCCGAAGACAAGAAGATCGTGATGAGCAGGCATGTCACTTTTGGAGAGACTTCAGTGTTGAAGTCTACCATCTCTCAGCAGGTGGAGAGGACGGAGACCAAGGAAGGATCGCAGCGGGTGGAGGTTGATGCTACTCCATCATCTTCAGTTGGTTCGGCATTAGAGGAGATTTCACCGGATGTGACAACGGGTGGAGATCATGAAACCAAAGTTGATACTGAACAGGATGAAGACATTGTTGAGGATGTCGAGTTGTTTGTAGCTATTGGAACCAAGGTGAAACCACGCTCATGGGGAATGAAGCATGAATCTCAAACTTGTGATCGTGACAAGCTGAAGTTGAAGGCCGTTGTCCTCCATGATGGTCGGGAAGAGGTTCATATGACTCGGTCAGACAGGTTCACTGCTGCAAATAGAGGTACCAGTGCTTGAGCTTGATGAAGCTCATCTAAATGAACTACGGTTGGCTTGATCCTTTTGGGCAAAGGTACGTAGGCAGCCGTAAAGGCGCAGCCATTTGGAGATGCAACCCGTATGAAGCTATTTGGGTTCTCGAGAAGCTGTTTGGATCTTCACGTAGAGGTGAAGAGGTGTGGCCGATGGAACTTCACGTAGAGGTGGAGAGGCTTTACGTAGAGGTGAAGCGTTGTGGCCAGTTGGACTTCACGTAGTGATGAGGTGTTGTGATCTCGATGAACAGGTGATCTTCCGGTGAGAAGATGTTGAGCTTGCATAAGGAGTGGTGTGCATCCAGTTGAAGCCGATGATGTTTGGTGTGCTCTACGCAGACTTGGTTGGACCGTCAGTAGAAGACAGGAAGACTAGATAGAGCTGGTCAGTTGGAGAGTCAGTGTTGGCTCATGTGGAAGTCTTCGTGAGGTCGTGAAGTTGCAGAGTAGAAGCCATGTTGGTGATCGGCAGGTATAGAAACTCTCCTAAGGTGAAGTGCAGGGAAGGCATGTGCGATGTTTTCCAGGAACAGTTGAGCTAAAGATTCCAAGCCGAGATCGTGTGTCGATTTCGCCGAGATCGTGTGTCGATTTCGACCCGTGCGCGCAAGCCGAGATCGTGTGTCGATTTCGCCGAGATCGTGTGTCGATTTCGCCAGGTGATAGACTGGGGTAGCGTTGGAGATCGGCTCAGATTTGGAAAAATCTTCGCCGAGGTGGAGAATTATTGGAAAGAGAGAGTTTACTGATGGGGAAGTTGACAAGGATAGCCGAGGGTTGTCGAGGTGATCGCCAAGGAAGTCGGCGACGAAAAGCGAAGGAAACAACAGCAGAAGAAAGCAGCAGCAGCAGAAAAACAGGCAGGTCGGTCGACCGGCCCGGTCGACCGACATGCACAGCATGCACAGGGTTCGGAGGCGGTCCACCGGCAGGTCGACCGCAATTCCCTGACTGTAAGTGCCAAACTCTCTGTTAAATTCGGCCGACCGACCGGTCGACCGGGGGTGTATGTCGGCCGGCCGGCCGGTCGACCGACAGTCGGGTTTGGGCGAAAATCTACTGCTCCGCAAATCTGGGTATTTAAGCCTAATGTTGTTTTCTAGGGTTTATTGCCTGCGAAAAGGGATTAGCAAAAGCTCTCTTGCATTCAAAGAGGCTGATAGCTATTGTAAACATCTTCCTAGTAATTAATCTCTCCAGTGGATTGCCCCGAGGACGTAGGCATTGAGGCCGAAGCTCGTTAAAATCGTGTGTTTGCGATTTGTGTGTTTTTCTTGTGATTTGTTGGGTGTTCTTTGTGCTTGGAGATCTGTGAGATTCTCTGTTGGTTGTTGTCATCGGCGCACAACAATATTTCCACTCAAACTATTGGTTTGTAGGTAAAGATAATTCAACTCAGGAAGGTTGCCAAGGGTGGATGGGATTTCTCCAATTAGATTGTTAACATTTAGGTAAAGATTATTGATTTGGGTCTTGTTGCCAAGGGTGAATGGGATACCACCAGATAGCTTGTTATCACTCAAATCCAATACATTCAACTTGTGAAGCATACCAATGGAGGCAGGAATAGAGCCGCGGAGCATGTTCGGACCCAGGTCAAGTATAGTCAAGTTCACAAGATTTCCAATTTCTGAAGGTATGCTTCCAGAGATGTTGTTTTCATCCATAGTGAGAATCTGAAGGTTGGCGGAAAAGTTTCCAATGGAACTAGATAGCACGCTTGCAAGTTTGCTGACGTCTAATTGCAATACCCGCAAGTTTGTACTGTTAGTGACACTTGTTAAGAAGGTCAATCCAGCTGATTCCCCAACTTCTAACTTATTTACAGAATCATTTTTTTCAAATTATGTAAGCCCCGAGCTTTGGAGGGATTGTACCACACAAACTATTTTGGCCAAGAAATATGATCTCAAGTCCAGATGCATTAAACAATGAAATAGGGATGGGTCCATGAAATTGGTTGGATTCCAGGCTAATTTGTTTAAGGTATGGAAGATCCGGGCCTACATTCGACGGAAGCAACCCTGATAAGTTGTTATATGACAGACCGAGAATAGGAAGTGAGGAAAGATTCCAGAATGAGGTTGGAATGGTTCCAGTGAGACTGTTGGAGGATAAATCTAGTGCTGTTAGGTTGAAAAGCTTGCCCAATGAAGTTGGAATGCCTCCTGAGAGTTGATTTTCCGATAGGTCAAGAAGAGTGAGAGAATAAAGATTCCCTAATGTAGGTGGGATGCCCCCAATAAATTGGTTCTAGCTTACGTATAGTACAGAAAGAAGAGGTTTGTTAAAGAAGGTGGTACCTGTCCTGTAAGAGTGTTGTTCGTCAAGATTATTCTTTGAAGATCTAAACAGCTTCCCAGACCAGGAGGGATGCCGCCAACAAGAGAATTCACACTCAAATCAAGATACTGCAACTGAGACAGGAGTCCAATTTCTTGCGGGATCGGTCCATGAAATTGGTTGTTGGACATGTCCATCCTTCGGAGGAATGTGAGTTTAGCTATGGCAGGTGATATGGTTCCATACAGGCCGAGGGAGCCCAGGTCCAAGGAGAAGACCCGTTGAGGATGCAAGTGGCCACCACAAGTGATACCTGGCCATTGACAGAAACTGATGGAGTGGAGTCAGTCCATGAGGCCAACAATCTGCTTGTACAACTTGGGAAGAAAGGAAGGTTGAAAACAAGTTCGATTTAATATTTGAAGCCATCAGATCACACAGGCAGCTATTGTGGCCATGTATGTTGTGCCGTTTAAGAAGGAAAAAAATATGTTTCAGACCCATTAGTTCAGAAATTATATTTCAGCCTCTAAGCCTAAACTAGTTTCTAAAAGGATAGTTTCACATAGCCCCTTCAGTTGACTTCGATTTTCAACTAAATCACTTGTACAATTACATTCAACTTTTAAACCCCTAGTATTTGAATTTTCCCCCCACCAACTCTAACATATTACATATGATTATTTAAATTATAATACATACTGTATAAAAGCAGTATATTCATATTGAAAAACAACAACCTATATGATAAGAACGTTTATTTTCCAAAAAAAAAAAAAAAGTAGTTGAAAATGACACTTATTTCCATATCCGATGGGGCCTGGAAGAAAAATGTTTCAGCCTAGATGAGTTTAAAGATGGAACTTTTCTGGTGAATTGAAAATGTAAGCCAACGGAAGCTATTAAACTAAATTCCCTCCTCTAAAAATCTGTTGGAATTACACAAAAAAGGAATCTGAAAAATATCATGAATTTATGACAGTGATATCTAGATTTTTGACTTGAGTGCAGGAAATAAGAAAGGGGAAAAGATTGGTAAAAATCGACTCGTTTCATGAGAATGGAATGTCACAAGCTGAAATTATAAGCTAAACTGAATCAGAGAAAAGTGCAGCATTAGAACACAAAGGGGCTTCATGCATTACTGGAATCAATAATTTCAAAACCCTAGAATACCATAATTAGAAACTAAACGAATTATACATGATAAATTAAGCAAGCAATAGAATATTTCGGATAAAAAACTAAATGAAAGGGAAACAAAATTAAAACTACGTTTTAGGGTTTAGTCTCTAACCTAGGCTCTGAACGAGGAGACAGCGCTGCGGGCGCCAGTCGGTGGCGCTGCCGGCGCCAGTCGGTGGGCAAAGAAAGCGGTCGTGCGTCAAAACTGGGATCTTTTGGACCCTATAAAAACTCATCTTCCATTTTTTTTCGATTACCGTTCTCACGTGTGTATAAGACCGAACCCATTACATTTCTAAAAAATATTACTAGTTCTTTAACTTTTCGAGGAATTCTTCATCAGTAGTGACTGTGAATGTCTGATTTTCTCAATTTTTTTACCTTGATTTCACAAGCTAGTCAGAAAAATTGAAAAATAGAACTAATCTGGTTTGATTTGTTCTCAATAATCATGAAATGATTATTTTAGGATGAACTTTTTGTCAACAGACGCTCCTATTATACTCGTAATCCCTGAAAGATGAGAATCAACTATGTAGCATTTACATCAATAATTCAAGTATTGTATACTTCATTAGTTTAATCTTTTGCAGGAACTATCCTTGATAACGAACTTACAAAATGAATATGTTTATCATAAAGAGATACGTTGAGGGGGGCAATTCAGGTCGGGTCGGGTCCACCCAACCCGATTAAGCTTTACCGTATAATTATAGAATCAGGTCAACCCAACCCGATTACTTATATGGGTTAACAATTCAGACCCTGACCCAACTCGCTCGTACACGGCTTGACCCGACCCGGCCCGTTATATTGGATTACTTAGTTCTCTTTCAAATAATATATGATTACAATACATATATATAAAAGACATAATAACTCAGCGGTAGAGCATGTGAATCCTTTTGAAGCGGAGGGGAGGCGCCAGATCCTAATCGGGTTGGGCGGGTCTAATCGGGTTAGCCGGGTTCGGATCAACCCGACCCGATTATTATAACCGGGCTAAGCGGGTCACCCGATTATGGCTCATAACCGATTAGGCCAAACCCGGCGGAGTTAGCGGGTCAAGTCGGGTCAGGTCAGGTCTTCATTGCCCCCCATACCTATACGCTATGCCTGTGACGAGCAAAGGCTAGCAAGTTTTTTCTCATTTTAATCTTTTTCCTTTTTTTTTTTTTTTTTTTGTCTTCTTTTTTTCTTCTTCCTTCAGAAAAAAGCTATAGAATTCCTGCCACGTACGGGCTTGAGAAACGTGAAATTATTTTTTGTCTTTTTTTTCTCATTTTATTTCTTTTCTTTTCTTTCTTTTCTATTTTTTCCTTTTTTTTGTTTTTGGAGAAACGTGGATGGAAGGAGAGACTCGAGCCTAACTTCATTTCATAAAAAGGTTTATTTACAGTTGCATTGGATTATTTCCATGTAGGTCTTGTTGCATTGACAAGACACGCTGGCATGGTTGTCACATAGACACACAACAAATTCCATTAATTATATAAAATGCAAAAGCATGCTGTTTCACATGTATGTCTAACACATGTCTGATACGACATAGTGTACATGCGATATAGTTTCAGTCTTTAACATACAATTGCAATTTTCTGACTTGACATGAAAATTTGTGATATTCCCAAATGCACCATGCAATTTTAATAGAAAAACTTCAGAATTTTACATATAAGAACAACATTGCCAGTGTACACTTGTATTATCATTAATTGTTACGTGCCCAATGTATTTCAAACTTGGATAACAGCCTTAACATACACGAGAAAAGCAATTATTAGGACATTTTATTACATAAACAGTGAGATTGTTGTTGAAAACAAATTAATGCATACTTCTAAAATCTTAGAGCAGTCTCGTTGAATTGCTTATGAATCATAGCATCAACTCATAATTCAGCTGCCGTAGACGAACCTTCCCAATTTAGTGAGCTTCGCTGCTGCTCTCACCCTAGGCTTCATTTCTTGAGATCACGTCCCTAATCTTGTGCAGTTCACTGATAACCTCACCCATATCCATTCTCTCTGTTGGTAATTCATTTGAGCATGCGATACCGACTCTAAACACTGACGCCACACACTCCATAGTTCTTGCGCGGCTTATGTTCCACACATTATCACTTTCTTCTCCGTCTTCCCTTGAGAGTAAATGTGGATCCATGACATCCACGACTCTCTCAGGAAAGGCCAACTCCACAAATTTCCGGAGGCTTGGACCTCCTTCAAACATATCATCAGTAGGTCTCCTTGCAGTGAACATTTCTAGCAAAAGTATTCCATAGCTATACACATCGCCATGAGTAGAAACATTATTTGCCACCCCATATTCTGTTTTTGTTATCATTTAAACGATGCAAGTTAAAGTGTGTAGCAGAAACTAGAGTATGAAACAGCTCTGAAAGATAGTACAAAAGAAAATTTAGATACATCATTTCATCCAATGAAATTACTCTTACCTACAAAGTGTAAGTTAGGTCGCATGGTTAAGAGAATGTCCAAGATTATTTTACCACAGTATGATAATGTCCAGATTATTTAAACGCAGTATGATAGATATAACAGAAATATGATGGAAAGTACAGATATGATAGAAATTATGATAGAAATTACAGATATATAAGTTGCTCCTATGAAATTAATATGGTTATATACACAAGGAAAAAAAATGCTCAACTAAAAAAAATGCTTAATTATGAACTCTGAACGTTTAAGAATTAAAAATCATGTAGCTTGGAGGTCTCTTCCCCATGCATCGAAGTGTCGAATGTGCAGACATATTGAAAGAGAGAATATGATGACAAGCATACAAAGAAATACAAATAGCTTAAGTTTGAAAAACAAAAAAAAAAAGATAGAAAATTAAAACCTATACTCATTTAGTCTCTATGATAATCGGATGATCTGATATTTGGTTTGCATATTTAATCAGTAATTATGAAGAAAAATGCTTCAAGCAATGCTGAATGTATTGCAATTTTCCCTTTAAGTCAAATATAAATCTTTTTCCTATTAAGATTCTAACAATAATATAAGCGATAATCATAATATAAACAATTAATACTCTAAAAAAAATATAAACAATTAAAGAACAACATAACACAGAAAATTAAAGAGGTATGAGAAGTCTGCACCTGGAGCAATGTAGCCTATTGTTCCTTTTAAACCAATTGAGCCGGTTGAATCCAGAGAAGCGCAACTAATTGTTTCCTTGAGAAACTTGGCTAGCCCGAAGTCACCTACATGGGCAATCATGTTCCTATCAAGAAGAATGTTGCTTGGCTTCAAATCGCAATGAATAATAGGCGTCTCAGAATGATGGTGAAGATAGTCCAATGCGGAAGCCACATCGATGGCTATGTTCAACCTTTGCATAAGGTTCAAAGTCTTTTGGTCGCATTGCTCAATTCCTTTTGGATACAACCAATCATCTAAATTGCCATTCTCCATGAACTCAAAGATCACTGCTTTGAAGTCACTTCCTCTAAAATCAATGCTTGAACACACAGTAATGATCTTAACAAGATTTCTGTGTCGGATATTTCTCAACGCCTCACATTCTGAAATAAAGCTCTTGGATGCTCCAGGAAGTTGAAGGTTTAGTACCTTCACAGCAACAACCTGCACGCCATCAACATCTAGCATTCCTTTATAAACTGCACCAAAACTTCCAACCCCAATTAAATTGTCTCTGGAGAATCCATTTGTCGCCTTTACAAGTTGAGAATAAGTGACTTTCGCGTGTTCCTTAACGCTAGTCGAGATGGGAGATTTTCTTTTTGACTTTTGCATCCAGAGACGGGAACCAACCAGACATAAAAGTAGGAACATGACTAGAAATGAACTAACAACTGCAATGATCACTCCTAATGTATGAGAGTCGTGCTTCTTCTCTGCTGATTGAAAGGAGCAAGCTGGCAATTGCATTTTTGGGTTCCCTCCACAAAGTTTATTGTTTCCGAGAATTGAAACTCCACTTGTGTTGTCAAAGACCCCGTGTCTCGGAACTTCACCTTCAAAATTATTGTAAGAGAGATTCAGATAGTATAGATCACGGAAGTCTTGTAAGAAATCGGGTAGTCTTCCTGACAAGTTATTCTGTGAAACATCTAGCTCTTTAATGCCTCTTAATGCACTCAAGGATGAAGGAATACTTCCATAAAATAAGTTCCGACCGAGATAGAGCTGTTGTAGCTCCAGACATTCACTGAGAGTACTGGGTATCTCCCCAGACAATTTGTTCATCCTGAAATCAATTATTGCCAAGTTTCTCAGGGTCCCTACTTCTGATGGTATTAACCCGGTCAATGAATTGTGTCTCAAAGACAGGAATCTAGAAAGGGAGGATATAGTAAGTATTTCTTTGGGTATGCCACCAGTAAGTTTATTAGGTCCAAGGCCTAAATCATTTAAATTTTGGCAATTTCAAGAGTTGCTGGTATAGTTCCACTCAGTTCATTAGAAGATAGGTGAAGAGAAACTAATTGAGTAAAATTACCAAGGGTGGATGGGATCTCTCCAGATATGTTGTTCTTACTCAAATGCAGGATATTCATCTTCGAGAGCATACCGATGGAGGCAGGAATAGTACCAGTGAGCAAGTTTCGATCCATGACAAGTACCTCCAAGTTCACAAGATGCCCAATACCTTCAGGTATGCTTCCAGAGAAATAGTTCCCTCCCATAGTGAGAGTCAAAAGCTGGGTAGAAAGGTTTGCTATGGAGTCCGGAAGCACACCTCCAAGGTTATTTCCACCCAGCTCCAAGATCTCTAAGCTGGTGCAGTTGGTCAAAGCAGTTAGGAAGCTCCATCCGCCAGGTTCGCTAGCTTCAAGCTCATTTAAAGCTAAATGCAGTCGCTTTAAATTTTGTAAGCTTCCGAGGGAGGGAGGAATTGTACCGGCGAGTCTGTTATAATTAAAATCAATTTCTCTAAGATCAGAAGCATTGGACAGTGACACCGGGATGGGTCCATAAAATTGATTCCCATACAAGAAAAATAATTTAAGCAAGGGAAGAGTTTGGCCTACAGTCGGTGGAATCAAGCCTGATAGGTGGTTACGTGACAAATCTAGTTGGACAAGTGAGGAGAGATTCCACAGAGAAGAAGGGACAGATCCAGAAAGGTTGTTGTTGGCTAATGCCAACCACGTTAGTTTGGAAAGTTTTCCCAACGAAGGTGGAATGCCTCCTGATAACTGGTTGTTTGAAAGAAAAAGATGAGTAATAGAAGAAATGTTCCCCGTGGAAGGGGGTATGCCACCTCTGAAATTGTTAAAGGCAAGGTTTAAATAGAAAAGAGTTGAGAGATCTGGTAACAAGGCGGTATGAATCCAGTAAGTCTATTTTGTCTCAAATTTATGCCTCGAAGGTCTGAGCAGTTGACAAGGCTGGGAGGAATTTCACCTTGGAGCATGTTAGAATGCATACTGATATTTTGTAACTTTGAACAACTAGACAAGGTAGCAGGAATACCTCCTTCAAGAGAATTCACGCTCAAGTTGAGATGTTGCAGCTGGGAAAGGCGACCAATTTCTTGTGGAATGGAACCATGAATTTGATTGTCTGAAAGATCAATCTTTCGGAGAAATGTGAGGTTGGCTATGGCTGGTGATATGACCCCATCCAGATGGAGGGAGCGCAATTTCAAGAATATGACCCTTTGAGGATGCAGGCGGCCGCTGCAAGTGATGCCTGGCCATCGGCAGAAATGCACGGAGTCATTCCATGATGCCAATGACTCTGTTGGATGACTAGATATTGCGGACTTGAAGGAGACAAGTGCTTGCCGATCTGTTGCGTTGTTGTGCTTTGATAGGACAGCAAGGGAGCCTATATGGTGGCCTGAGAGGAGGGCTAGAGTTGTAAAGACCAAAAAAACTACTGATCGCAATTGCGCCATTGGAATTGTTTCAGATGCAAAAGGGAGATGCATGGATTTAAAGAAGAAGAAATCAACATTGTTGCCTTGCCTTGTTGGTGGGCATATTCTTCTTTGACTGTAGCTCTTAATCCAACAGCTAAATACTCTATTTAAATCATTCATCTGATGACATCCTTTTCAATCAATTGCGTACTTAGTCTTCAACAAGCAAATTTTTTTAACTCAACAGGAGGAAAAAGAAAAGAACATAAAAGAGAAATCAGAATGCAATTATTATGCGAAGAGCCCACATGGTATTAAATAGTGAAGACTTAATTTTTGTCATGGATGCTTGCTTTCGTCCATCGCCGGCTGTAGACGGAGACCTCACAAGGAAATTGATAGCCCGGATCCGGCCAGCTCCCTCCTCTCTCTGACTATTTCAATCCATTTAAAAAACTAATTTTTAAACATAAAAAATTGATGCATATGAAATTTGGGCCTGCAAACTATTTGTGATAATAATTAAAAAAGACTCTCTCTCACTATTTCAATCCATTTAAAATACTAATTTTTTAAACAACAAAAATTGATGCATAAGAAATTTGGGCCTGCAAACTGTGATAATTAAAAAAAGCCTCTCTCTCTCACTCACTCACTCTCACTCACACTATTTCAATCCATTTAAAATACTAATTTTTAAACAAGCATACGAAGCTTGGGCATGCAAACTGTTTGTGAAAAATAAAAAAAAGTCGCCCCCCCCCCTCTCCCCCCCCCCTCCGAGGACCAAACCCTAGATTGTCGATTCCGGAGAGGAGAAGGCTCTTCTCCTCATCCCACCCCCCTCTCTCCGAGGACCAAACCCTAGATTGTCAATTCCGAGAGGAGAAGGCTCTTCTCCTCATCCCACCCCCCCTCTCTATGAGGACCAAACCCTAGATTGTCGATTCCGGAGAGGAGAAGGCTCTTCTCCTCATCCCCACCCTCCCCGACAGGACCAAAATTGCTCTCTAGAACTTTTGTTTCTCTTCTTTCTTTTTCTTCTTTTTCTTATTTTCATTTGCTGTCGAAATCGGCCTTGAGCTGCCAGATCTAGCCAATGGGTGGCCACACTTCAGATCTGGCCAGATTCGGCCTATGGGAGACCGGATCCAACCTTTTGCCTTCAGATACGGCCACTGGCGACTAGCATGACGTCGTAGGAGGCGGGATTGAGGTGGCTGCAATGGTGATCTGCCCCGGTCCCTCAGTTGATCGACTGACCCTGTCCCTCGGTCGATCGGTCGATCGACCGGGACTAACAGAGACCAAGAAGTGTGCCAGACGGTCGACCGCGCCGGTCGACCGCTTCCTTGCCCCAGTCGACCAGGCGGTCGACCGGGCTGCGCTGTGCACGTCGTGCACGCCGGTCGACCAGGCGGTCGACCGGTTCCTGTCCCTGGCCATTTACGAGCTGCGTTCTCGCTTCCTCTGAATTCTGATCTCTGCGTTATTTTCCCGATGAGTTAAAAAAAACTCTTCCAATGTCTTTTATCTCCTCTTTTCTCCTCTCTCCCTACAATTTCATCTCAGTGAAGATTTTTCAAATTTGAGCCGAACGCCAATGAACATCTGGCAAAATCGACAAACGATCTCGGCAAAATCGACACACGATCTCACCTTGAGTGCTCCGAACGAAATTGGCACACGATCTCAGCGAAATCGACAGACGATCTCAACTTGGCCAACATACAAAACCGGTTCCTTCAAAAAATGAATCACCAGCACACATACAATTGATTTCTACTGATCACACCAGATCCAAATTGAGTTTGTTGTACCCTCAGGCAACGCTCTCCAAACTCTAATATCAATTGTAAGATTCTAAGTTCAGCTTAGCTATTCGCAGAATGCACCATACATGCCTTCCCAACACTTTCACCGAAGAGAAAACAATACCATATAAGCCGATCAACGAACGTGCCTACAACTCAGCAACTTAATAGAACACCATTCCAAATGACCTCAAGAAGAACCCAACATGAGCCAACACTGACTCTCCAACTGACTGGCTCTCTCCAGTCCAAATGTCTTCAAGACGGTCCAACCAACTCTGAGCAGAGCACACCAAACACCATCATCGACTTTAGCAAACTAGATTCACACCCCTTTTATGCAAGCTTAACTATCTTCTCCCCAGAAGATCAGACGTTCATCGAGAGCACAATACTTCACCTTTACGTGAAGCCCAACTCTTCACATCTATGTGAAGTTCAACTCTTCATCTCTATATGAAGTCCAAATCAGCTTCTCGAGAACCCATATACACCAAATAATTTATACGAGCTGCATCACCAAATGGCTGCGCCTTTACGGCTGCCTACGTACCTTACTCAAGGGATCAATCCAACCGTAGTTCATTGAAATGAGTTCCACTGAGCTCAAGCACCTGTGACTGAATCTTTAGTAACAAACCAAACTGGTTTAGTCATATGAATCTCCTTACTACCGTCATGGAGAACAACGACCTTCAACTTATCGTGGTTGTTTGGACACATATATTGCATACATATTATTACATTCCTATATATATTCTGTTATGAATATTGCAAATAACTTGTCTTAATGTCCTAATTCATGCAGGGTACGACAGGGAGAATATAATCATGAAATTTATCCAATTAAATTCAAAAGTTCAAAAGAAAGGGGATCGATTCAAATCCAAAGGTTCTAGAAGCTATCTTATCTGAAAACTAGATATATCAGATAAGATAATATTATCTAATTTTAAGAGAAAAATGGATTATTTGAAGACCCTATCTATTTCACTGAAGATAAGTGAATATCTTATCAATTCTAGAAGATAAACTAAAAATCCAAGAGAATAAATGGATAGAGAGAAGATCAACGGATGAGATGAAGCAATTTAGATTCGGATTCAGCCTGAATACAGTTTAGCATTTTAATCATAACTTTCGCTACTGAAACTCAATTCTAATGATTCAAGATGCTACAGAAAGAAGCTTAAAGGGCTACAATTCTTCTGTTAATTACTCGTTCCAGTTCTATCATTTGATAAGTGATATTCAGCAATCAACACGCTAACAGCCTACAGATCAGAATTGAATTTCTGGATAAATCAAATCAAGTTTGGAGATAAAGAGAGAATTCAGATTCAGAAATATTCAGATCTTCCTATCTTCATACGCTTTCTATCCCTCTGGTTTTCTCCTATAAATACCCTCATACCTCGAAAGCAAAAGGGACACCACTTCAGAGAGAGTTTTACTTTAGCTTTTTCTTTTTCTTCTTCAGTGTAATTTTTATTTTTTATTTTCTTTTAGGTTAGAGAGAGTTTCATGAGAAAAGAGAGGAAGAATTATTGTACAGTGACACTATTATAATTCTTTTTCAAGAGATTTATATTGAAGGTGATATCAATGGAGTTTTCCCACTTTTCTTCATCGTACTCAATCTGGCCAAGTACCGTGTTCAAGTTACTCTTCCTATTTGCTTTGTTTTACTTCATGCTGAGGTAAATCTTTGTTATGGTTCAACAGTAGAGGTAAATATTCTTCTTTTATTTCTTACTTCTACTATCTTCTCTTAACTAAACTTAATATTTTTTATTTTCTTTTTATAAACTGAGAAGATAAGTATTAATTAGTTTTTATAAATTAAAGAAGAAACTTACATAATGTTTTCATCGTTGTCCCTCCCTGTGGATCACGACCCGTTAGCCCTGGCTACACGATAGAATTGAGGACCTAGCACTGTTCTAAATTTCTATATTTTTTTGTGCAGGTTTGACTCGATCATAATTTTGGCGTCATTGCTGGGGAGGGACGGTAAGTTTTCTTTTCTTTTTGATATACTTTAACAAATTAATCTCTTTTTCTTCTCTGTTTTGACGTACAGATGCTAATTACAGAAAACTATGAGTTGCAGTGAACATATTGTTACTTTGTGCCTCTGCCCAAGAAGGCAAAGCATCAGAGCCCACAACTGTGGTGAACTACTGATTGTAGTTTCTTACAGATTGCTTGATTTTCAGGGATTTAGCTTTCTGCAATTATTAGTTTATCTGTTTAACTCACTCTGTACATGTTTCTAATCAACAGTAACTTGTTGCTTTGTAAATGCTAAAAAACGCTTAGACTCTTACATCTTAGGGTATCTGTCTATTTCATTTTTTTATATTACTGTTGAAAAGTGCTGGAGAAAAAGGTACGTCTGCATTGCATATAGCTTAAAAAACACACTTGTATGTATATTGCTTGGGTGTTATTTTTGCTAAATACTAGCACACGAGCATGAAAACGATCTAAGGGCATATCCTTAAACAAGATAAGGTGGGAAAGTCATTATCCTTCCTTAGCCCAAAAATCATCTCCTCACTCACTAACCCATCCTAATATAAATTGAGTAGACGTTGACTCTAGGGACATCTCAGACTCAAATAGGAATTGACCTAAGGGGGAAGTTGTTAGAAGTTGACTCTTATTAAATCAGTGTTTAAGGTTGAGGATTGAGGGGCGAAACCCAGAAGGCTGGTGGTTTGGCATAATTAAGTCCGTCGCTTTTAAGCGCGGATACCTCCCACCAATCTTACCCCTACCTGGCCGATAACTTGTGGTCAGGCTCTGTAATATACCTCCTATGAATAATCAACAGTTAGGAGTCGTCTAGGTCTAAGCTCTACCCTAACATATGCTAGATTTTTCTTTATTTTCTTGTTTTTTATTTGTTTGTTTTTGTTTGTTCTTGTGAAAATGGATTATAATTACAATTATTCTGATTATAACTCAAATCCATATTTCCCCCAACCTCTTTCAATTCAGATATTACCAACCCCGCATTACATAAGTCTAACCAACCAAGTATGTCGATTGGTGTTATCCGAATCAATATATGCCCCAATCCCAGTACTATGAATAAGAATGGAACAATCATCACCACTCTTCACCGAGTCAGTAGGGATACAACTTTCCCGATTCTTACTATCAACAACCTTACCAACAAATAGCTTCATATAATCCATACCAAGACCAACCTATAGAAGAGAAATCTTCTTTAGAAAAGATTTTGAAGCCTTTCTTGAGTCCACACGACAAGTACAAATCATAGCAGACTCAATTCTCCCAAACAACTCCCAAATCCAACATCCTTACTCTAATTTTCAAATCCAACCACAATAAGAAGAACCGTTGATTTAGAAAAGAATATGGAATTCATGATTCAGTCCCAAAATGATTGTATTCAATCCCAAACGGATTGTCTCAAATCTCTTAATAGGCTAGAAACAAAAGTGAGTCATTTGGTCAATACAGTTAATGATAGGAATGAGAAAACTCTGCCTAACACATTTTCGATCACTCCTGATTCTCCTAGCCATATTGACGAAGAATCATGTTATCTTAAGATTTTAACTAAGATTCAATTTCACCACAAAACTTTGAACTTGACTAATATCAACTCATTGACAAATTGGTAAGTTTTTATTTCAATGAGATTGAACTTGTAGATGAATGTGATACCGATTCCCAATATTGTGATTCAGTTTCACTTTTTGAATCTATACTGACTCCGATTTTCTTTTCCGATTTGGACCCAATTCTGAAGCCAACACTGATTCCTATCCCCGTAAAGCTTGAACATGAACCGACTATATTGGATAGCCATATTCTATTGTTGGAAAATGAATGTGAACTTGAATTCTATGATTTGGACCAAACCCATGAATCAACTTCGACTCTCGAACCTAAACTTGATTTGAGTTTTATTTTCGAGTCAGTATCGATTCTTATTCCTTTTATTGTTGAGCCCAAATCATCCATTCCACAAAATCACATTCCACTGTTGGACCAAGGTTTAGATCAAAATGACTCTGTGATGATATCCCAAGACTGGTCATATAACTGAGAAAAATTTCATGGTAGGATCTTACATGATCCTATTCATATTGGGGATTATAAAAATGCTAATAAGAAAGAGAAAATAAAATGTGGGTTCCATAAAAATCCACGGTATCTAAATTGGAAAGAAACACTTGGCCCGATGAGACCATCACCGGAAGCACCACCTTGAAGTGACAATTTTCCTTCCCTTTTTCTTTTTCATGTATTATTGCATTTCATTCATACATTGAGGACAATGCATGAGTTAGATGTGGGGGAGGGTTTACTAACATGCTAACTTCACTAATTTTAAAAAAATCTTTCTTTAAAACATTTTGAAAAGGAAAATAATACTTTGACTTTTTTTTTGTAAAAAATTAAGTTAATTTTAAGGAATAAGAGGATCATAATTAGGATTTCTTATACTTGGTCAAAATAAAATTATTTGTTTAATTTTGAGGTTAGAAAAAAAATTGAAAAAGTAATTTAGTCTTGATTTTTACCTTGATAAAATATGCATACTTTATACACTTACCACTTTGGGTTCTAAAACAAAGATTCTTATGTCTTATATAAATTATATATACACATATATCAAAAAAAAATTTCTCTGATTAAGCTGAGAATTTGTGGCTCATAAAGCATAAGTATTCACGCCTAAAAGTGATTCATATAAATAAAAATTCTTAGTTTTGCGGCCTTGTTTGCTCGAGCCCTAAGTCCTTGGGGTGTTTTATCACCTGGTGCCCTAAAATCGTCTGGCTTGGGAGTCACCGACTAAGGCTCGTTACATGGGCAAATTAGAAAGCCTAATAGAGCTAAGGGATATTACCACTATAAATTAAAAAAAGAAAATAATAAGGCATAAGAGTTAGAGTTGAAGAATTCTGAGCCAAATTTTCACGGTCACAAGATGCATATGACTTAGGGTAAAATAATAGACTAGATGAGAAATACAATTTTAATCCTTATCCTGATTGAAACAAGTTTTTGAATAAAAATTAAGTTTAAGAATGACTAAGTTTTGATAATCCTATGACTTATAGATTACTTGAAATTTTA
Source organism: Agave tequilana (assembly GCA_038442645.1). Taxonomy (NCBI): domain Eukaryota; kingdom Viridiplantae; phylum Streptophyta; class Magnoliopsida; order Asparagales; family Asparagaceae; genus Agave; species Agave tequilana. Next base: position 40,171 of record JAVJIF010017324.1, read on the forward strand.
CATTAATACTTCAAATATTTTTTTCCTTTCAAAATGTGTTTTCAAAAAAATACTAACAATTCATTTCTTTTTCTTCATGAATTTTGTGGGTGCAATCCACTGAAAACCCTCACGAGACAAAACTCGTCCTCTAGGGGTAACCTAGAGGTTTAACGGCTTGTTTGCATGTGCTAAGTGCAACCGTGATTTTTACGAAAGTGAGTTAAGTTTGATCAACTTAGTTTTTCTTTTCTCTTTGTTTTGCTCGAGGACGAGCAAAAGATAAGTATGGGGGTGTGTTTGGACACATATATTGCATACATATTATTACATTCCTACATATATTCTGTTATGAATATTGCAAATAACTTGTTTTAATGTCCTAATTCATACATGGTATGCCAGGGAGAAGATAATCATGAAATTTATCCAATTAAATTTAAAAGTTCAAAAGAAAGGGGATCGATTCAAATACAAAGGTTCTAGAAGCTAAAACTGGATATATCAGATTCGATAATATTATCTAATTTCAAGAGAAAAATGGATTGTTTGAAGACCCTATTTATTTCGCTGAAGATAAGTGAATATCTTATCAATTTTAGAAGATAAATTGAAAATCTAAGAGGATAAATGGATAGAAAGAAGATCAACGGATGAGATGAAGCAATTTAGATTCGGATTCAGCTTGTATATGTTTAGTATTTTAATCATAACTTTCGCTACTGAAACTCAATTCTAATGATTCAAGATGCTACTGAAAGAAGATTTAAAGGGTTACAATTCTTCTGTTGATTACTCGTTCCAGTTCTATCATTTGATAAGTGATATTTAGCAATCAACACGCCAACAGCCTGCAGATCAGAATTGAATTTCTAAATAAATCAAATCAAGTTTGGAGATAAGAAGAGAATTTAAATTCAGAAATATCTAGATCTTTGACCAGCAGAGACCAACAAGTGTGCCCAGTCGGACGATCGCGCTGGTCGACCGCTTCCTTGCCACAGTAGATCGGGCGGCCGACCGGGCTGCGCATGTGCACGTCGTGCACGCTGGTCGATCGGGCGGTCAACCGGTTCTTGTCCCTGACCTGCTGCGAGCTGTGTTCTCGCTTCCTCTGAACTCTGATCTCTGCACTATTTTTTCGATGAGTTTAAAAACTCTTTTGATGTTTTTATCTCCTCTTTTCTCCTCTCTTCCTACACATATTTCTTCATAAGATTAAGGGCTCATTTTTTTTTCCAGAAAAGGGGATGAAAAACCAGTGTATCATTAAATTTAGTAGGCCCGCTGATTTTTTTCCTAACGGTGTTTGGTTGCACGTGGCACGGCCTGGGCGGGCCGTGGGCCGCCATTGGTAGGCTCGGGCCGGGCCGGGCCCGGCCCGGGCTTCCCTGGGCCATGCCCGTGCGGGTTGCCTGGCCGGGCCGGCCCACTTGACACCTCTGTAGGCTGTCTAAAAATTATTAAAGACAAGTCATCAAAGGCAGAGTCCCAAACTCCAGACGCAGAGCTAGTCTCAGCCAACACAGCCGCATCAAAGCGCGTGGGTCAAAACCCGCGCCTCAGCCGCACCAAGGCGCATGGGTCGAAACCCGCGCCTCACCACTGCAGCGCCAAGGCGCGAGGGTCGAAACCCGCGTCTCAGCTAGCGCTGCAGCGCCAAGGCGCGAGGGTCGAAACCCGCGTCTCAGCCAAACACTGCAGCACCAAGGCGCGAGGGCCAAAACCCGCGTCTCAATTGTAACTATCCCGGTTATACGGCCAATCACGGCCCACATAACGGGGAAAGTTAGCCCCCATTATGGAGCGCTTTTAGGAGGCATGTACGCCCCTGAAACCTCTATAAATAGCCCCGTTGCTATGGTGAAGGGGTCGGATCTTTTTTGGAGGGAAGAACTCTGAGAGAAAAGAGTTTGACTTTAGAGCTTCCACAGAGGAGAAAAGAGAGTCCAACCCTTCAGACAACTTGCTGCGTACAAGTTAGTCTTTGCCTTTAATCTCTTTGAGATCGACAGAGCTGTGTTACTCCGTCCGCCATCCGAAGAGAAGATCCCCAGAAGTTCTCGACGTTCACCCGGTCAACGGAAAACAAGATTCACTTTCCATCGCCACTTGAAGAACCCAGCACTAAACAAAGGGGGGATTCAAGACTCAACATCTCCCCTCCCTTGTAGTCGGAGTATAAGTTTGTTGTAATCTTTCAATTGATTCAAGGAAATTTTACACCGAACGTCTCTTCTCCGTACCAAACAAGAGATGGCGACTCCGCTGGGGACTTTCGTTACTGACAAACAAATTGTGGCGCAAGGTGACGTCCTCTACAAGGGGAAGACGGTCGAATCGCTCGTCGTAGAATTCGACCAGGCAAAGTATGAAGAGTTCCTCTCTTCCGGCTCCAAGAGCCCAAAGGCCCACGTCTACCGCAGGGTCTCTATGGGGACTTACCCCGAAACCCGCTCTGAGCCTCTCTCAGAGACAGCTCCGGTAAAGAAGGTCGTGGCCAATCACGCCAGGGTAGCACCCGCGCCAACGTCTCTCAGGAGACCCGCGTCATCAGCCTTCCTGGTGTCAGTCAGTCCACCCTCTTTCCCAGCACCAGGTCATCATTGGTTTCTCTCAACCCCCACGACGCAACCGGAACGCTGAACGCCGACAGAGGAGGCGTGCGCGTCAACTAAATACTCTTTTCAATCCATTTAAAATACTCTATTTAAATCATTCATCTGATGACATCCTTTTCAATCAATTGCGTACTTAGTCTCCAACAAAGCAAATTTTTTAACTCAACAGAAGGAAAAGAAAAGAACATAAAAGAGAAATCAGAATGCAATTAATTATGTGAAGAGCCCACATGGTATTAAATAGTGAAGACTTAATTTTTGTCATGGATGCTTGCTTTCGTCCATCGCCGGCTGTAGACGGAGACCTCACAAAGAAATTGATAGCCCGGATCCGGCCAGCTCCCTCCTCTCTCTGACTATTTCAATCCATTTAAAATACTAATTTTTAAACATAAAAATTAATGCATATGAAATTTGGGCCTGCAAACTATTTGTGATAATAATTAAAAAAGACTCTCCCACTATTTCAATCCATTTAAAATACTAATTTTTTAAACAACAAAAATTGATGCATAAGAAATTTGGGCCTGCAAACTGTGATAATTAAAACAAAGCCTCTCTCTCTCTCACTCACTCTCACTCACACTATTTCAATCCATTTAAAATACTAATTTTTAAACAAGCATACGAAGTTTGGGCATGCGAACTGTTTATGAAAAATTTAAAAAAAAAACCCTCCCCCCCCCCCAAGGACCAAACCCTAGATTCTCGATTCCGGAGAGGAGAAGGCTCTTCTCCTCATCCTCACCCTCCCCGACAGAACCAAAATTGCTTTCTAGAAATTTCCTTTCTCTTCTTTCTTTTTTCTTCTTTTTCTTTTTTCATTTGCTGTCGAAACCGGCCTTGAGCTACCAAATCTAGCCAATGGGTGGCCGCACTTCAGATCTGGCCAGATTCGGCCTATGGGATACCGGATCCAGCCTTTTGCCTTCAGATATGGCCCACTGGCGACTAGCATGCATCATAGGAGGCGGGATTGAGGTGGTTGCCAAGGTGATCTACCCCGGTCCCTCGGTCGATCAGCTGACCATGTCCCTCGGTCGATCTGTCGGTCGACCGGGACCAACAGAGACCAAGAAGTGTGCCAGTCGGTCGACCGCGCCGGTCGACCGCTTCCTTGCCACATTCGACCGGGCGGTCGACCGGGCTGCGTCTGTGCACGTCGTGCAAGCCGGTCGACCGGTTCTTGTCCCTGCCAGTTACGAGCTGCGTTCTCGCTTCCTCTGAACTCTGATCTCTGCGTTATTTTCCCGATGAGTTAAAAAAAACTCTTCCAATGTCTTTTATCTCCTCTTTTCTCCTCTCTCTCCCTATAATTTTCACCTCAGTGAAGATTTTTCAAATTTGAGCCGAACACCAATGAACATCTGGCAAAATCGACACAGGATCTCAGCAAAACCGACATACGATCTCGGCTTGAGTGCTCCAACCGAAATCGACACACGATCTCAGCGAAATCGACAGACGATCTCAACTTGGCCAACATACAAAATCGGTTCCTTCAAAAAATGATTCACTAGCACACAGACAATTGATTTCTACTGATCACACCAGATCCAAATTGAGTTTGTTGTACCCTCAGGCAATGCTCTCCAAACTCTAATACCAATTGTAAGATTCTAATTTCAGCTTAGCTATTCGCAGAATGCACCATGCATGTCTTCCCAACACTTCCACCGAAGAGAAACAATACCATATAAGCCGATCAACGAACGTGTCTACAACTCAGTAACTGAATGGAAAACCATTCTAAATGACCTCAAGAAGAACCCAACATGAGCCAACACTGACTCTCCAACTGACTGGCTCTCTCCAGTCCAAATGTTTTCAAGACGGTCCAACCAATTCTGAGTAGAGCACACCAAACACCATCATCGGCTTTAGCAAACTGGATGCACACCCCTTTTATGCAAGCTTAACTATCTTCTCCCCAGAAGATCAGAAGTTCATCGAGAGCACAATACTTCACCTTTACGTGAAGCCCAACTCTTCACATCTATGTGAAGTTCAACTTTTCATCTCTATATGAAGTCCAAATCAGCTTCTCGAGAACCCATATACACCAAATAGTTTTATACGGGCTGCACACCAAATGGTTGCGCCTTTACGGCTGCCTATATACCTTGCCCAAGGGATCAAGCCAATCGTAATTCATTGAAATGAGCTCCACTGAGCTCAAGCACCTGTGACTGAATCTTTAGCAACAAACCGAACTGGCTGAGTCATATGAATCTCCTTACTACCGTCATGGAGAATAACGACCTTTCAACTTCTCGTGGTCACCAACTTGAGATTCATACTTCTTCATCCACTTTCGTGGTTTTATCTTCGTTCCAATAGCTGCAAATAACTCGACATTCTCATCAATGTATTCAACCTGTTCAGCGTCAAAACTGGCTACATGATCTCTACCCAGTGTCACATTCGGTGAAGTCCTCACTGATACAAAACCTACTGGGGATGGTGGAGTAGCATCAACCTCCACCCGCTGTGATACATCCTTGGACTTTGTTCTCTTCACCTGCTGAGAGGGGGTAGACTTTAACAAAGAAGTCTCTTCAAATATGACATGCTGACTCAACACAATCTTCTTATTTTTGGGGTCCCATACCTTTCATATTTCTTTGATACCCAAAAGCACAAACCTCTTTACTCGCGGATTTACCTTGTCATCTTTGGCACAAAAGTAGGCTGGACTTTCAAATACCCGCAGCAAATTATGATCTTGAGCAACTTTTCCAGACTAAACTTTCAGAGGAGTTTTACCTCCTATCGCAGTCGATGACAATCTATTTATGAGATGGCTAGCATATACAATCGCCTCAGCCCAGAACGTTTTGTCTAATCGTGTATTAGACAACAAACACCGAGCCTTCTCCAGCAAGGAACGTTTTATCTCCTTAGGCAACTCATGCATTTCATCTGTGAAGTGAGTACCAATACCAGTGTTCTGACCAAATTATAGGAATTGGTTCTATCTTTCAATATTATCAATTTGTAGTTCTTTAATCTTCCTACCAGTCTGCTTCTCCATCATATCCTTCCACTTCATCAACATACCTAGGGCTTCAAACCTTTGTCTCATGGGATGTATCTAATAATGTCTAGATAAATTATCAATAAAAGAAACAAAATATTTATGACCTTTAAGCGACGAAGTCTTCCAAATACTTACGTGAACACTATCAAGAAAACCTTTCGATTGGTGAGTAGTGTTGCTGAATTTCACCTTTTTCTTATCCAGAACGTCATGTTCACCCAATTCAAAGTTGCAGGTAGATGCACCTTCCAAGGATCCCTTCTTTGCTGGAGCTTGCAAAGACTTTTCTCCTCTGTGTCCGAACCTCATCTGCCAGACCTGTGTACAAATATCATCTGAAGAAATAGAAGTCTTCACCTGACCTGTGACTCTACTACCCTTCAAGTAGTAGAGATTATTACAGCGGACGCCTTTCATAACCACTATTGAGCTTGTGGTCATCTTGAGAACACCATCTCGTACAGATACCAAAAGACCTAACGTTTCCAAAGCACCAACTGAAATAAGATTCCTTTTGAGTTAAGGCACTTACCTCACTTCCTTCAATCTCGTACTATCCCATCAAACATCTTGATATAGACTGTACCTATCCCTTTTATTTTACATGGATGATCATCATCCATGACAGTAAAATATCCATCTAGCTTCTCAAGCTAGAAAACCAGTTCTCGTTCGGGCATACATGATAGGTAGCTCCTGTATCTAAGATCCACTCAGAATTAACTGAGCAACCAACAGTATGAGTAGTAATGGAGAAAAAAATACCGATGAATCTGAGTCATCCATCCGCCTGTGAAGTACTGGCGTGAGTACTGACCACATGTGCGAGATTTGCCTCGATCTTCGGCTCCTTACCTTTGGCCTTTGGACAATCAACCTTCTAGTACCCTAGCTTTTTGCATAGGGCGCACTGGTTCTTCTTCAGATATCTGAAATCTGACCTGGACTTTGATCACCCCTGATCACCTCTACCCTTCCGATTAAAACTCTTATCTTTTACTGGCAATGCCTTTGCTGATGTACCTTCAGAAGAGGACTGCCTGTCCTACCTTCTTACTTCATAGTTTACAAGAACAGCAGACACCTCACTATAGTTAAGTGTTTGACTTCCATTGAACAATGTAAGAGTAAAGGTCTCATACCCTTCTTCAGGAAGAGAATTTAATAGAATTACCGCCTTATCCTCTTCATCAATCTTCACATCCACATTAACTAAGTCCACAAGAAACTTTATGCAGCTATTCATGTATTCGTCAATGGAGAGTCTTTTCTTCATCTGGAAGCGATAAAGCCTTCTTTTCAACTGCAACCGCAACTCGATTCTCTTCGTCAGATACTTCTCCAAGATCTCCCACAACTGTCTTGCAAATGTTTCATGTAACACCTGACACTTGATGTCTTGTGTCAAATAAGACCTTATCAAGCCACATGTCATTCAGTTCATCTTGTCCCAATCCTCTTCAGTATTAGCTCGCGTTTTTTCTCCAACCGTAGAGTGTCTTCGAAGTTTGATGCCATCAATGCATCCATCACCTCACATCTCTACATACCAAAGTTGTTCTTGCCATCGAACTTTACCACATCAATTCTCAATGGATGTGGATTCATGATTTTCGCCATAGATGTACTATCTCCAGCCATCATCTCAATTGATTCTTTAAAACAATGTGAAAAACAAACGAAGTTAAATAAAAAAACTAGATAAAAATAGGATCTTTACCTCAAAGCGAAATTCTCGAAGAGTTTCCTAAAGGATCTGCTCCTCTGAATTTGATTCCTCGAGCAATACAAACGCTGTTTTGAGATCAACACACGATTCCACAAACAGTCTCAATGCTGCTCTGAGATCGACACACGATCTCCGTCAAATCTACTGATGCCCTTGAAATCGACACATGATCCCACGACGAACCTGGGATACTTTGATACCACTTGTTGCGCCTAGCGCTTTCTTGACAACAACCAACTTGAGGAACCCAAGTAACAGAGATAGACGCACTGAAGAAATACCCACACGATCAAGAACAGAGAAATAAAAGAGAAAACAAGCCAACACAAGATTTAACGAGGTTCAGAAATTTGCCTATGTCCTCGGGGCAAGGAAGAGAGATTTTATTGATTCAATAATCAATAACAAGAAAATACCAGAGGGATACTTAAGGGATACAATTCATGAGGGCTCTAACCCTTATTTATAGCCAAAGAGTCTCAGGGATTTAGAAAACCTCAATTGGATTCGTCTCCAAATCAGAAACAAAATTCGAATCCGTTTAGGAGAAGCAGTCACATCTGTCGATCGACCAGCTAGTCGACCGACCCTGTCCCTCAGTCGACCGGGACCAACAGGGACCAGCAAAGACCAACAAGTGTGCCCAGTCGGACGATTGCGCCGGTCAACCGCTTCCTTGTCACAGTAGACCGGGCGGCCGACCGGGCTGCGCTTGCACACGTCATGCATGCCGGTTGACCAGGCGGTCAACCGGTTCCTGTCCCTGACCTGCTGCGAGTTGTGTTCTCGCTTCCTCTGAACTTTGATCTCTGCGCTATTTTCCCGATGAATTTAAAAAACTCTTCTGATGTTTTTATCTCCTCTTTTCTCCTCTCTTCCTTCACATATTTCTTCATGAGATTAAGCGCCCGTTTGTTTTTCGGAAAAGAGGATGAAAACTAGTGTATCATTGAATTTAGTAGGCCCGCTGATTTTTTTCCCTACGGTGTTTGGTTGCACGTGGCACGTCCTGGGCAGGCCATGGGCCGCCATTGGCCGGGCCGGGCCCAGGTTTCCCTGGGCCGTGCCCGTGCGGGTTGCCGGCCCGGCCCACTTGACACCCCTACTCATTCATCTGTTTTTTCTCTTTGTTATTAAAAGGTTTATTTGTAAATTAAGTTTAGTGGGTTTGAGTGAGTGGAATTAGAGTTGTAATCTTTTTGTATTCTATCATTTTGATTAATGAATTCTTCTTACTGTCTTCTAACATAAACGTAGATCATATTAATCAAATCACGTTAAATACTCCCTGCTGATCTTTTTGTCTCTATCAGTTATATTTGCTACATGCTATTTCTATTTGTACTTACCATCTCTTGTATTAGAGACAACAAATTTTCGATAAGCTGAGTTGCATAATATTTAAGTCTTCACTATTTAACCACAAGCTTTGGAGAGAACTCAAATTTTTGAGGCAGACATCCAATCCATGGCCAACGGGTTTAAATGTTCAACAAGAATTTGTGTGAGATTTAGTGATCAACAAGAATTTGCTAAAGAGGGGGGAAAAACGGAAGCAGAGAGAACCAAATTCTTGACATAAACATTTGTTACCACTGTGTGGGCAAAATAGATGAAGCTCATACCAGAGCCAAAAAGTAGCATTAAACTGAGAGTGACTTTGAGAAATTTAACCTCATACGAAGGATTAACATAGCCATAATGTGGCTTTGGATTATCTCCACCATAGTGGTGAGAAACCCATCATTCATTGTGATAAAAAGCCAAGCAACATTCTTCTTGATGATGGCATGACTACCCATGTGAGTGACTTTGGGCTAGCAAGACCTCAGCTTGAAACTTTAATCAGGTCTTCTATGCATTCAATCAGCACATATGGTTTTAGGGGAACCATTGGATTTGTTGCTCCAGGTGAAAGCTTCTGTACTATCTTAATTTCTCTGCTTCATTGTTATTTGCATTTATTCGCACACTTAATTAAAATGGTAAGGACCTTGTTTACCAGTTTTGTATTTTTTTCCATCCATATAACAAAACCGCATAATGACTCAATGCTTTTTCGTCAATTTTCTGTTTTATATTCAACATCAGTTCTTCCAAAAAAATGTTGAATCTTTATATGCACATGTTGCTGTACTCACCAACTTATCTTTATTTTCATATAGCTACATTAACTCTTCACAAGAGGAACTATATGCAAGTACGAATATGTCGGATGTGTATTTGATTTTGGAGGGAAAACTTGAGTTTCATCTCATATTAGATAGACCAAGAAAAGTTGAGTGGTTTAAATACTAACTCATCCATTTTTTGTTGTTATGAGTGTTAGGCTATGGGCCACACTCCTCACACGCTTGCCAAAGTGCGCCCGCGGCCTGCACATACGAATGCAGCTCCGTTCAAGGGTTACTTGAACCTGCTACGCTACATTCTAGATCTCCTTTTTTATATTCATGTTTTGATTTGTAACGAATTTGTTGCAAATTAATTGCAACAAATCTTAACATGCGTTCTGATACCTAATTGTTGATGATCTAACACCGATCAAACAACAGAGAAATATCGAGTTGAAGATTCGGCAGCGGAAGCAGAAGCGTAAAAGATCTATCACTAGTAATAATTGAAACTATAATCACCGCATAACCAAAGAACGCAACATTTAACGTGGTTCGGCAATATGCTTACTCCACCCCTGTGGATGGAGAAATCTTTATTAAAAAAAGAAGAAAATATAAAAGTAAGGATATCTCTCTCACAACTCTCAATGGTGGAAAACAAATTTCTCTCGAATTCTTGACATACCTTAAAAAGACCACCCCCAAGTGGTTTATATAGGCACTTAGGATGATCCTAGTCCAACACGAACTCAAATAGCACCTCTTTAGAAAATAGGAACCCCATATTCAAATAAAACAGAAGTCAGATCTGTATTAGAAAACTGCCAAAATCTGAATTTTCTCCAATAATATCAGGACAGATCCGTTTTAAAAAACTGTCAGAACCCGATTTCTTCTCCAATGAATACGAAGCACTCCAAATACTAACAGAATACACCTCAAGTTTCTACATTTTAAAGCAATCAGCTTATCTGGTTCAACACAATTGCCAAAATAAATTAGATCAAAAATATTAGTTTTAGCCTATATAATCTTTCATTATTACTCGACCGATCTACACACTGTACACCCATATAAAATTGCTAATATAGATATTACATGCCAAATTCCAGACCAAGAATATTATGATTGAGTGACTATCCACACCATCATACAGCAAAGAAACCTAGCCCTTATATTTCGAGAAGAGCCACCAAAGATGAATTATTCAAAACATAAAATTAACCATGAATGGATCTGTTTGATTGCTAATTATAGTGTCGACGTTTCTATTAGAACAAAGATTAACAATGAAGGAATAGGGCTCTAACCATCAGAAAAACTGATTGTAGTGTGCCACATGAATTTTCTTCAGATGATAAAATGGTGTTGAATGGTGTAGTTGATGGCTATTTGGGATGTAAAAGTGGGGGATCATCTTATCCTTTGACCTTGACCTTCACATCTCAAGGTTATGTCCTATTAGCACTAGCATAAGAAGACCTCGACTTCTTGATGTAAAAGTCAGTCTAGATGGTGCTCTGGTGGTCCTCATTCACTAATTGTTCTGCATCTAGTTGGATAAGGTCTCCTAGACTTGAAACTACATAAGCCTCAAAGATAAACAAATGGCTGCTGATAGCTTCGTAAAATTATTTACTCAGTTCATCAAACGAGTATCTCTAAACATGAGAAATGATGTGCCACACACTATAAACATTTGTTGTTGTTAATTCAAAAACTAGGCATAGTTGATCAACAAGCAGGCAATAACTATTGAGTTAATGTGCACTCACATGTATCCCTGTCATCACGACTCGTTGGTCGGAAAGGGAACTTTGCAAACTAGGTCCATAGGCTGATGCATCAGGATTCTCGTCATCAAACTTCTTTGCAACCTGCAAGACACCCGAGTGATTCAAGTCAGTTTATCATGACAATCCACATGGAACTTCCAGAACCTAGTATCTCCATAAGCCTAAATTATTTTTGCAAAACCACCACTAAAAACACATTTGGGATGTTATCTATCTATCTATGTAAGATAAGATAATGCTTCAGCAAAACCAACATGTAACACACCACTGTGTTGAGATTCACAAACATGGTGGTAAAGGGACAGAGTAGGGAAAGCTTCAGTGAGCTCCGTAGCACATAAACAACATTTCCATTCTATTCATATTATCATTAATTGTTACAGGACCAATGTATTTCAAAACCTAGACAACAGCACTACATGAGAAAAGAAACCAACAAAACACCACATGACAGCATTCGGAACATTTTATTACATAAACAAGGAGATCGCTGCAGAAAACAAATTAACACATACATCTATACTTGTAAGATCTTTGTCTTGTCGGTCATGTTTGATTGCTTATAAACATGTTGTCAGCTCAAAATTCAACTGCTGTAGACAATTCTTTCCCTTTACTGAGCTCTGCTGCTGCTTTCACCCCTGGGTTCATTTCTTAAGAACACATCCCGAATCTTGTGCAGCTCACTGATGATCTCTCCCATATCCATTCGCTCTGTTGGTAATTCATTTGAGGATAGGATGCCGATTCTAAACACTGAAGTCACGCACTCCATAGTTCTTGCATGATTGATGTTCCGGACATTATCACTAGCTTCTCCGTCTTCCTCTAAGAGCAAATGTGCATCCATGACATCCATCAGTTGCTCAGGAAACGCCAACTCCACATATTTCCGAAGGCTTTGACCTCCCTTAAACATATCATCAGTGGGTCTCTTTGCAGTGAACATTTCCAGCAAAAGTATTCCATAGCTATATACATCACCATGAGTAGAAACTTTATTTGCCACCCCATATTCTGTTTTTGTTGCCATTTACAGATGCAAGTTAAAGTGTATAACTGAGAATAAAGAAAGAAACAGTTTCTGAAAGACTACCGAAAGAAAATTCAGATACAAATATTTGTCCAATGAAATTAATCTTACCTACAAAGATGGATTTAACAGCAGTATACGATAGAAATTACAGATATATAATAGAAATAGCTAGGTTGCATTGCTTAGAATATGTCCTAAAAGATTATTTAACAGCAGTATATGATAGAAATTACAGATATATATCAGTTGCTTCTTGAAATTAATATGTTTACACACTAAGGAAAAAAGAGCCTAAATTAAGAAAGAAAAAAGAAATGCTTCATTATGTTCTCTAAACCTTTAAGAATTAAAATTAATGTAGCTTGGGGGCCTCTTCTCAATGCATCAAAAAGTTAAATGTGCAGAGATATTAAAAGCGGAATAGGATGGCAAATATACATAGAATGCAAATAGAATAAGTTTGAAAAAGAAAATGACTATGAATATTACTATGAATATTTAATAGAAAATCAAAACCTACATGTACTCTTTATGAGAATGTAAAATAGGTCTGAGTTGCATATCTAATCAGCGATTATCAAGCGAAACGAGACATATTGCAATTTTCCCTTAAAGACAAGCATCAATTGGTGATACGGCACAATTTTTTTTTCCCTATTAAGATTCTAACAATATCATGACAGATAAGCGTAAAACGGTGGCATAAGTAACAAAGATAATCAAAGAGGTATGAGAAATGTGCACCTGGAGCAATATAGCCTATTGTTCCTTTCAATCCGATTGAGCTGGTTGAATCCTGAGAAGCGCAATTAATAGTTTCCTTGACAAACTTGGCTAGCCCGAAGTCACCTACATGGGCAATCATGTTCCTATCAAGAAGAATGTTGCTTGGCTTCAAATCGCAATGAATAATAGGCGTCTCAGAATGATGGTGAAGATAGTCCAATGCGGAAGCCACATCGATGGCTATGTTCAACCTTTGCATAAGGTTCAAAGTTTTTGGTCGCATTGCTCAATTCCTTTTGGATACAGCCAATCATCTAAATTGCCATTCTCCATGAACTCAAAGATCACTGCTTTGAAGTCACTTCCTCTAAAATCAATGCTTGAACACACAGTAATGATCTTGACAAGATTTCTGTGTCGGATATTTCTCAACGCCTCACATTCTGAAATAAAGCTCTTGGCTGCTCCAGGAAGTTGAAGGTTTAGTGCCTTCACAGCAACAACCTGCACACCATCAACATCTAGCATTCCTTTATAAACTGCACCAAAACTTCCAACCCAATTAAATTGTCTCTGGAGAATCCATTTGTCGCCTTTACAAGTTCAGAATAAGTGACTTTCACGTATTCCTTAACGCTAGTCGAGATGGGAGATTTTCTTTTTGACTTTTGCATCCGAGACGGGAGACAAACAGACAGAAAAGTAGGAACATGACTAGAAATGAACTAACAACTGCAATGATCACTCCTAATGTATGAGAGTTGTGCTTCTTCTTTGCTGATTGAAAGGAGCAAGCTGGCAACTGAATTTTTGGGTTCCCTCCACAAAGTTTATTGTTTCCGAGAACTGAAACTCCACTTGTGTTATCAAAGACCCCGTGTCTTGGAACTTCACCTTCAAAGTTATTGTAAGAGAGATTCAGATAGTATAGGTCACGGAAGTCTTGTAAGAAATCGGGTATTCTCCCTGACAAGTTATTCTGTGAAACATCTATCTCTTTAATGCCTCTTAATGCGCTCAAGGATGAAGGAATACTTCCATAAAATAAGTTCCCACCGAGATAGAGCTGTTGTAGCTCCTGACATTCACTGAGAGTGCTAGGTATCTCCCCAGACAATTTGTTCATACTGAAATCAATTGCTGCCAAGTTTCTCAGGGTCCCTACCTCTGATGGTACTAACCCTGTCAATGAATTGTGTCCCAAAGCTAGCAATATGGAGAGGGAGGATATAGCAAGTATTTCCTTGGGTATGCCACCAGTAAGTTTATTATTTTCAAGCTCAAGCGAATTCAACTTTTGGCAATTTCCAATACTTGCCGGTATAGTTCCACTCAGTTCATTAAAAGATAGGTCAAGAGAGAGTAGTTGAGTAAAGTTGCCGAGGGTGGATGGGATCTCTCCAGATATGTTGTTCCCAGACAAATCCAATTGATTCATCTTCGAGAGCATACCGATGGAGGCAGGAATAGTACCAGTGAGCAAGTTGTGATCCATGACAAGTACCTCCAAGTTTACAAGATGCCCAATACCTGCAGGTATGCTTCCAGAGAAATAGTTTTTGTCCATATCAAGGAACCAAAGCTGGGTAGAAAGGTTTGCTAAGGAGTCCGGAAGCACACCTCCAAGGTTATTTCCACCCAGCAGCAAGGCCTCAAATCTGGTGCAATTGGTCAAAGCAGTTAGGAAGCTCCATCCGTCAGGTTCGCTAGCTTCAAGTTGATTTGAAGATAAATGCAGTTGATGTAAATTTTGTAAGCTTCCGAGGGTGGGTGGAATTGTACTGGTGAGTCTGTTATAAGAAAAATCAATCATTCTAAGGCGAGATGCATTGGACAGTGACGTGGGGATAGGTCCATGAAATTGATTCCCATACAAGTGAAAGTTTTCAAGCAAGGGAAGAGTTTGGCCTACATTCGGTGGAAGCAAGCCTGATAGATAGTTACAAGACAAATCTAGATAGAAAACTGAGGAGAGATTCCACAGAGAAGCTGGGACGGATCCGGAAATGGAGTTGTTGGTTAATGCCAACTGTTTTAGCTTGGAAAGTTTTCCCCACGAAGGGGGTATGCCACCACTGAAATTGTTATATGCAAGGTTTAAATAGAAAAGAGATGAGAGATCTGATAACCAGGATGGTATGTGTCCAGTGAGGTTGTTTTTTTTCAAATTTATGTAGCGGAGGTCTGAGCAGTTGACAAGGCTGGGTGGAATTTCACCTTGGAGCATGTTAGAATGCATACTGATATCTTGTAACTGTGAACAACTAGACAAGGTAGCAGAAATACCTCCTTCAAGAGTATTCAAGCTCAAGTTGAGATGCTGCAGCTGGGAAAGGCGGCCGATTTCTTGTGGAATGGACCCATGAATTTGGTTGTCTGAAAGATCAATCTTTCTGAGAAATGTGAGGTTGGCTAGGGCTGGTGATATAACTCCTTCCAGATCGAGGAGCGCAAGTTCAAGGATACGACCCTTTGAGGATGCCGACGGCCGCTGCAAGTGATGCCTGGCCACCGGCAGAAATGGACGGAGTCGTTCCATGCCGCCAATGACTCTGTTGGATGACTAGAGATTGCGGACTTGAAGGAGATACAAGTGCTGCCGATCTGTAGCATTGTTGTGTTTCCAATAGGAGTTAGTGATGGGGGATGCGGGTGTTGGGAACAGGAGGGAGCTCACATGGTGGCATGAGAGGAGGAGGAGGAAGACTAGGGTTGTAGACACCAGAAAACCCACTGATCGCAAATGCGCCATGGGAAGGAATTGTTTCAGACGACAAAAAATGGTGTATGTATAATGATCAACTACTTTTTAAACAGCAAATGATGCATATGAGGTCCACTTGAATTTTTTTATTTCAGTCTATCCTGCCGGCAAAAATCTGCGTGGAAATTGATCCATCCCTGGCCCCACTGGAACGGATTGTCTGCAAAACTTTCCACAAGTTGAATTTTGTTCAAAATGACTTGAACTGGGGCCCCTTGAATGGGCCGGCCCTGGCCCCAGAGGTCAATGAAACGGCGGAGGGTGAGGTTGGGGACGAGTTCGCTGGAGGCGGGGGACTGCGTGGTAGCCGGGCACGTGCTGTTTCCAGATTCCAGTGATACATCCACCGCCGCGAGCGCCGCCGGAGACCGCCGACCTGCAACAAAGTTAGCAAGGAGAACATACACAAGGAATTAGGGAATTAGTAGGATTTGATTGGGTAAATGGGCTGATCAGAGAGTGCCCCCTCTCGTACGAAGCTCCACAATGGAGTAATAGGTTCAAATCAAAGATTAAAAAACTGAAAATTACACTCAAGTAGCTCTTATACTCATCAGTGAACAGGGGTGTCAATAGGCCACAGCGCAGCCAGAGGCCGGCCAGGCACCAAACCCGGCCGGCGGCCCGGCTTGGCCCAGGCCGGGTTCCATTAATGGAACCCGGGCATGGCCTAGGCCGTGCCCCGGTGCCCCGGGCCCCGAGCCACATCCGGGTCGGCCCGACAATTTTAAAAAAATAAAAACATAAAAAACTTAAAAGAAACTTTAAAAATTCAAAAAAATTAAATTTTTTTTAAAATTCTCAAAAATTACTTATTCAAGTTGTGTTAAAAATAACAAAAAATATTATAAGGCGTGAAATGAAAATATATATTTTTATTAATGATCCAATAAAATAGGTAATTGGTACAAATACAATTGAAGTATAAATCAAATTTTTTCAAAATTTTCATTAATACATAAAAAAAAGTACAAGTCTTCATTCTTCATACATTTTATCATCATCATAAAAAAAAATTCAAGTCTTCATTCATCTTCTGGGGAGTCTTCTGGAGATTCTTCGATGAGACTGTCAATTGTTTTATTTTGACTTCTCTTTTCCGCATCCAGCCAATCCTTCCCGTATATTGTCATCTTGATTGCATCCGATGACAGACGGTTCGTCCTATCAGTCAGCACTCGACCACCTGTACTAGAAGCAGACTCCGAAGTAACTGTGGATGCCGGAGGAGTTAGCAAATCACGTGGTATAATGAAAAGCACAGGATAAGTTGATGCCTGTGATTTTTCACCGTGCCAAAATATCAAAAATTTAAATCCCTAGTCTTGATCGATCTCAGGAGTCACAACACGTTGTATATAATAATGAAGCTCATTTAGAGAGTCAGAAGTTCTAGATTTTTTTCGAAGCTGATAAAAGACCACAAAATAATGAACTTCTACTATTAGAGGTTGAAGAGCTTTGAGTTGAAGAAAATTGTTTATTTCCGTAAGTAGTTTCATAAAAATCATATAACTTATTTATAAAAAATCAATATTTGCCCACATTAGAGCTAAACTATCCTCATAATCCATTCTTTCATAAAATTTTTCAAGTAAAAATTTACATCCATTAAATTTAATCCTGGGATTCATAATAGCAGTAAAATAAAAGATAAAAAAATTCTTTAAAATATTTATTAAATTTTTTCTCCATGGAGCAATAATCTCTCTTATAGAATCAATATTTCTATATTCAGAAAATATTTGACTTATTTCAGTTAATTCATAAAATATTATACTTGTCGTTGGGTAACAAATACGAGAAAATAATTTTGTTATTCTTTCAAACCTTTTTTAAAATTCACAAATCCATTCACAAATTCTTTCAAATATTTGTTTTTGTTTTTCAAATACTTTAAACATTTTTGATCCTATAGTGCTCCTACTGACCGACTCATAATCAGGATTATGAGTGTTTCTAATATAATCTGTAAATGCATTGTCTTCGGCCATACTAATAGGCTGTACAGACCGAATAAGAAATTTCGCTAAATTTGTTTTACCTATTGCACGATTATAACTAAAAGTGCCTAAATTGCCACCCAAAGTGCTAATTTTGGTTTGTCGTGGTTGGTGTTTGGGGTGTTTTCCTCTTAATATGTCGGGCAAATAGACCAGTTCCCCATTTTTAGGAAAAGCATATGAAACATCTGGGCACAACTTGCATTGAGCCTTCCTAACTCCATTAACAGTTAATTTATCAAAATAATTTCAAGCTCCAGACCTAAGAGTTGTGGAGGTAGTTGATACCTCGGGGAACTAATAGGTATTAAGGAACAGTACTAGGCGCATCAAAAAAAGAATTAAAAATCTGTGCATGGTGTAAATTGTGTATATGAAAATTGTGGAGTGTCTTTTAGTGGCATATTTAGGGCGTCCCAAGTATCATTACGAATACTAAAATTACCACGAATTAGAAGGTTGGTTAGATCCAGCTTGAGTAGAATTGGCATCCATTTTTTTATAGGAATATAAATACCGGATTGAAGAACTTTAAGAGAAACATTTTGGGCCTGTTTTGGTTAAGGGTGGAAGTGAGGAAGTAAGCAGGGGTGAGCATTGGGCGGTGCGGTGCGATTTTTGCCTCAAATTTTGAAACCGCACCGCACCAAATTCGAAAGAGTACCGAACCGAAACCGAAGCAAATTTTCGGTTCGGTTTCGGTTTTAACCGGCGGGCTGATGGGTTTACAGGCGGGACGAAAGGGAGGAAGAAGAAGAAGGAGAGAAGTCAGGGTGATGGATTTAGTTTGTTGATTACTCAATTGTAACGTTCTAGTGAAATTCACAAATTCTCAAGTCTATCAAAATAAAAGGCCCAAGTTTAATCAACAAACAAAATCCTACCTCTTCCAAAGATCAAACATCCAGTAAAGCATATAAACACTTGAAATTTCCTCTCAATCTCAGTGTCGCATCAAATTTGTTTCTTTAGTCCATTTCAAAATTGTTTGACATGATCGAACAACAATTCTACCAGATTAAGACACATCTAAATCCTAATCCAGCAAGCGCCCAAGTGAAAACCCTAGAAAAAAAAGAAGAAGAGAAATAGGCGGAATTGTCGAGCTCTCACCTCGAGCTTCTGGACAGCGACGGACTCAGGGGCGCCGGTCATGCTGCTGATGAAGGTGTTGATCGCTTCCTGAGGAGGCCTCGCCATTTCGAGTTTTTAGGGTTTCTTTTTCTCCCTCCTCGTCGATTCGCCGATGAGAGAGAGGAAAATGCAGATGTCTTTTTAATCTGAGAACAATTCTCAACAGTAATGGGAGTTGGGAGTTTTAATGCGGTTAGAGAGAGTGAGGTTTCTACAAGGCTCCAGTTCTGAGTCAGTGATGAGAAGACTCGTCATTTCGGTCTTTGGTTAACCGATTTTGGCAAAATATCAAACCAAAACCGAACCGGTTTTTCTTAAAACCGAACCGAACCGATTGAATTAATACGATTCGGTCGGTTTTTTCAGTTTTACTATTATGATGCTCACCCCTAGAAGTAAGGAAATGAGGAAGTAGTAGTTCCCTTTGGAACTTGAGAATTGATTAGTAAGTTTTTCTGGTGTTTGGATATTATTTAGAAGTGTGATTTGAAAAATGTTATGTCTTTTCTGGTGTTTGGATAGTAATGTGGAAGTGGAAGTGGAAATGGAAAAGTTGCCCACAAAGTTGACCGCAAAATAATATTAAAATAAAAATTAATTAAGAAAAATAAAAAATGGACTGTAATTAGAATGCAAGTGAGATTTACATGATAAAAAAATTAACTGTTTTGTGTTACAACTTATTACAAAAGAGATTTACATGACCACAAAATTAACTGTAGCACTTTGGAGGTGAGAAAATGATTATGTAAAAGAGAAAAGAGAAAAAAAAAGATTTTTCTTATTTTTCTTTTCCGGTGTTTGGATAGATAGGAAGTGAGCAATTATACTTCCCCATTTCCTTACTTCCGCCCACTTCCTTGCAACCAAACACGCCCAAATTTTATAGAGCTTGAAGACTTAAAAATTGAGAGCTTGTAGAGAGACCTTGAGGAGCTTGTAGAGAGAATAGAGAAACTTGTGAAGCTTGAGGAAGATGAAGAGGAGTAGTT
Source organism: Agave tequilana (assembly GCA_038442645.1). Taxonomy (NCBI): domain Eukaryota; kingdom Viridiplantae; phylum Streptophyta; class Magnoliopsida; order Asparagales; family Asparagaceae; genus Agave; species Agave tequilana. The sequence continues at coordinate 60,108 of JAVJIF010017324.1, forward strand.
TTTTGTTGTGTGAAATGAAGTAGGGAAGTCTAAGTATTTATAGAAAGAAAAAAGTATTTTTTGCAAATTTTATTTCGCAAAAAACACAAAAAAAACCAACATCACCCGTTGGGGGGTTTTGCAAAAACAAACTGCAAAAACGCCCCCCCAACGGCTATAGCCGTTTGGGTGTAGGCGAGTGTATGCAAATTTTTTTTGCAAAAAACCCCCAATAGCTCTTAGAGCTGTTAGGCTCTTGTCTAGTCCGTGCCGGGCCGGCCTAGCCCGCCAAGCCCAAGCCGAGCCGGCCCAGTGGGCCGTGCCAGTCCGTGCCCACCGGGCCCGGGTCTGCTAACTGGGCCGTGCCAGGCCCGTGCCCTGGGCCGCTAATTGGCGGACCCGGGGCCGGCCCGCTGGAAACTCAGACCCGGGCTGGGTTTGGTCCGGGTCCTGACAGGCCGCGCCGTGACCGTGCAGGTTGCCAAGCCGGAGCGGCCCAATTGACACCCGAATTGGGGAAGAGGAAACAGAATATTCCAGTGGAATCTGGTTTGTTGGATTCGGGTATTGGGCTTCGTGGGGCTTCTCCTTTGTTCATCTGCAACCGACCCGCTTCATTAGCTAAAGATCCAACGGCCCAAGGTTACTCAACGGCTCTTGGATCCAACGGCCACTGCTTCTCTTCCCTCTTTCAATCTGAATCCTTCCCGCATTCAGAGCATTGCAGCGGGTATTCTGCTACAAGCGCCGCCGCGTCCTCTCCGGTGGCCGCCACAGCTCCGATCGGTCACGTCGAGATCGTATCATCCAGCCACCGCGTGATGGAGCACAGGTCGCAGGTGAACCCAGTGCAGAGCGTCACGGGAGATTTCATGAGCTCGCCAAAGATCGGGCAGCGGAAGAAGCTAGGTACATTTGCTACCACCTGTTCCATATTATCTTCATGACATTTGAAATTTGATTGATGAAAATTTTAAACTGTCAGGTGAAAATTGCTCATGTATGCATGCTCAGTGCTCAGTGCTCAGCCAGCACATTCCATACCTGCTGAAGCAATCACATCAAAGATACCATTCACCTGTGAATGGGAATGGATGGAATCCATGTATGGAATTTCTCTTCCATCACCAAGCATGTTCTATATTATAATCATATCCTGCAATTTACATGTTCGACGAAATGACAGCGAAGGGGCGATTGTTCATTTGTGGTTGGATCCTGAAAAAGTTTTATGGTTTCTTCCTTTTTAATGGGGAATGTATACTAGTTTGTGCTTGACTAGGTCGTTATGAAAATTTGAAAAGCTTGCTACTCTACTTTATGGTCTATCTACAAAGATGAACTTGTACGTTGTGGCGCTGAAAAGAAGAAAAAAAAAATCAAGAAAGATGGACTAGAGTTTGAGCCTCTCTTTAGGTCCGCCATCCCAGCAACAATATGGGAATCAAATCGTTCAACCTCTCTTTCACTACAGCATCCCAACAACAATTTGAGTGAATGGAAAGCAAATCGACAGGTTAACTCTAAACATGCTTTGCTCATATTTAGGCCATAATTGATATTTTACTTCTCTTACTATAATCATTCATGAGCTGTCCCCTACATGTTCGACCAAATGCTTGGAAGGGATTTTTGTCACATAGATGAACTTCTTGATGTTTGCTTACTGTTTTAATGGTTACCAAAATATTCTGGATTTGTTAATTTGCTACATTCGTTTAGGGTTGAACTCTCTTTTGTAGTTGCAGCTTGTTTTTGGATTTGATATCTTTTCTTTTGATGTCAGCGTATCGAAGTCAAGGTCTTGTAAAGTGTGTGTGAAAGGGAATCCTAACTTTTTTGACCCATATATATTTTTTCTTGCCCATCAATTGCTGAAATTTTCCTCAATGTAATTGAAAGATGGGCTCGAGGAAGTCTAAAAAGTGGAGAACATATCAAGATGGTGGCAGGGCACTAAGAGGAGGAAAATTGGAAAATTGATTTTCATTCCCATTTTAAAGTCTCCTTGGCAATACTGGAAGACTTTTACTTCCAGTCCATCTAGATGTGGCCCCTCATGCACCACTATATTTGATCTTAGCAACAATGACGCATACGCATGCTTCTAAAGTTTCCCCAGTGGTAAACCCACTTACTCCACTCCCTGATCTTGACAAAAGTCTTTTCTCTTCACACATCTAGGGTACTGTTGGAGTCTTGAGATGAAAAAAAAATTCTAGTTTGTGATATGCCATAATGGTACTTTCATCAATTGCATCGATCCTTGGAATTTTCATGACGTGAATACTGTAATGATATGAACATCTCTGAGAATATCTGTTCTTGTTCGCACCCAGCCGTCTTGCATCAAAAAGAAAAATGTTTGTTCTCAAGAATTTGATCATCAATTTTTTGGTGAAACATCGGTACGACAGCTTCGGCCTGCATTTAAGCCACCCAAAAAAAAAAAAATCTTACGAGACTTCTCCATTTCTTTCAGGTACTAATAAGAAAAAAGGTTTCCATGTAAAGCCTAAGAGATACATGCAAATTACATTAACATTGGTACTAAATACAACTATGTTCAGACTTATCAATATGTTGTATTGCCTGAGGGCCATATGTATATTTCTGTGGTGGTCATTTTTTAGCCCCTGCCGAGATGCTGACACGTGTCCCTGACAGTTTAGCGATTCACAACTCAAAGTGCACAACCCCAAGTCCTAGAACAGGGAGTTTGTAGGGCTCCGGAGGATCCAAGAAACATCCAAGACAAGATCAAACAACCACACAAATGAAGAACACAAAGAATACAACTATATAATGAGGTTCGGCAAGCTTTGCCTACGTCCCTGGAGCAGAAGAGAGATCTATTGATGTTGAACACAATTACTAGAGAAATATGAGATATTACAAGTTCTTGATCACACTAAATATCAACCCCCACCTCCTATTTATAGGGGAAGAGAGGAAGAAGAAAAACAGGCATGTTTGTTCCCTGTTCACGATTGGAATCGACCTGCCAGTCGACCAACCCAAGTTGTGCCCTAGATGTCGGTCGACCAGGCGGTCGATCGACTGGTAACTCTCTGTTAAATCTTAAAGTTAAGGCGGTCGATCGGGTGGTTGACTGATGTAATACCCCGCCCTGACGGATACGGAGACGCTACTGCGACGTATATACACAGGACGAAAATATCCTCACATATGTACGTTAAGTATCAGTACAGACCAGAATCAGAGTATGAAAGTACGTAGTGTATATACATTCTAACATAAAGAGTACAACTTAAAAGTTATCACAGAGCGTGATATAATATTTACAGGTACATTACATCACGGCTAGGTACAAAAGTAAGATTTACAATATGTACAATAAAAAAAATGCTCACGAGCTGAGAGGGAATCACACGAGCTAGTAGGAAGAGTCAGGAAAAGGAGCTGGGCCTAGTCAGCCTGCTCTGAGAGTAGGTTTGATCTTTGGCGAATGGCTCCACTTCAATTCAAACTTTAGACCTGAACATGCAAGTCCAGAGGAGTCAAAAGCTTCCCAACGAGTGGCCAGGTGAATGTCAAGTGGCGTTTAAGTACATGTGTATAAATAAATCCGAATCAGAAAGCATGCATCAAAAAGCTATGTCGTGAGTACAGAAATAATAAGCATGTGACGAAGGCATAAAACTGTTGAAAGTGATTAAGCATGAATAAATCAATTATTACCGTTCTTAATATTTATTCTTATTACTCATCCTACCCATATGTCTAATTATGTGTAATAGCGTCCCATCACACATACATCCACATTTGAGTAAAACGAGGCTGTTATTTGAAACCAATGGGGGCATTAACGAATAATGTTTACAGTGGGTCTCGTGCATGCCTGGGATCACGATCCAGGGTGTTCCTTGCTGGTATACGGAACCGGCTGCAAGGCGTACAAGTGGGTCTTATAAGATGATCTTTTCAAGATGGTACCAAAAAGAAGGGAGCCAGCGCTCCCCTCGGTCGCCTGGAGGTCCTCAGGTCGAACTGGAAGTTTTAGTTGCACAACATACCTAATACCACGGTAAACCAACTATATTGATATCTACAAGTTTTTCTACCCAATATAAGTTGTTCTTTTTACAATTTATTAAGTAATTATCAGATACAGGAATGTGGAGGAGCATGTCAGAAATATTAGGTGTACATGAGTACTATCAGGAGATCAGGTTAACATTCCCGTAATTGATATTACAAGTCAGGTATAACATGTGGATGGCAGTGATAGTAATTAGGTTGTCAAGTGGTAGCATACCAAGTGGTAGTATGCCAGAGGTCAAGTGTCAAGTGATAGTATGTCAAAGGCCGGGTGATATCATGACAAGCAATAGCAGACATTACCGTCATTCAGCTAGCTAGCAAGCAAATGCATTCCAAGCGGAAATAAGCAGAGCTAGAGGTACGGACAACGAACAGTGTTTAATCACTAAAG